>OZ012707.1:57826375-57982357 GCA_963942595.1 Cylloceria caligata | reverse complement strand
TGTGTGTGTGTGTGTGTGTGTGTGTGTGTTTTAGAGGAGGAAATGCCTTATGCACCAAGGGCCGCAGCCCGTGTGTCGGACTCGCACCAACTAAAACCTAACCCCTTTCGTCATTAACTTCTTTGCCCCTCACGGTACCGCCGTGAAGCATTACTTCGTGAGGGTAGTCTAGCCGTAGCTTTTACTCGTGTTGTTGTTCCTCATGTTTGCCTCAGTTTCCGTCTACTCGTTGCGTGGAGCAGCGTTGGCTGCTGCCTCCCTTCTCCGCTTTTCCTCGGCACGCAGGGCCTTCAGGACTGCAGCTGCGTAGTCGCTAACTGCTGCCCATTTCGCTTCCGTCGCTATCATCTGCTGCACCAGGTTGTCTGGCTGCACAGTTTCTCCTAATATTTCCTCCAGGAGGCCACGTTCCTCTCGGAAACGCGGGCATCTGAAGAAGATATGTTCGGCATCTTCCGGTACTTTGCAGCCTGCAGTGCACTCAGGCGATTCTTCATGCTTGAAGCGATAGAGGTACGCCCGGTAGCAGCCGTGCCCTGACAGCATTTGTGTCAGGTAGTAATTCACTTGACCATGTTTGCGGTTTAGCCAGCTATCTATATGAGGTATCAGATGGTGGGTCCATCTTCCTTTGCTCGAGGTGTCCCAATCCAGCTGCCATTTCACCAGGCTTTCGTGTTGGGTAATTTTTCGCTGCTCCCCGCGTTGTTCCGGTGGCAAAACTCTTTGCTCGAACAAGATCTTCCTTTCCTCAGCCACTATTCTTATTGGCATCATCCCAGCTATGACGCACGCGGCATCTGTCGATACTGTGCGGTACGCACATGAGACCCTCAGGGCGCTGAGTCTGTACACTGCTGACATCTTCCTACGGTGTTCCTCTATCGCTAGAGCATCTCCCCAGATTGCAATGGCGTAGGTCAAGACAGAGGTCACTACCGTAGCTAACAGTTTCCTTCTGTCCTGTCGTGGTCCACCGACATTTGGCATGAGCCGAGCCAGCGCAGATGCCACTTTCGCTGCTTTCTCCGTAACGTGTTCTACTTGTTGTTTGAAGCTAAGTCGTGCATCCACAATCACCCCCAGGTACTTTATGTATGGCTGGGATCTGATCACGTGTTCTCCAACTTTTAACTCAATTGTTTCGATCTTCTTGCGACTTGTAATAAGCAAGGCCTCTGTTTTGTTTTCGGCTAGTGTGAGTCCCGATGCTCTCATCCAGTGCTGAATCCGATTGTATGCGTCTTCGAAGACCCGTTGAATTTCTTCCAGAAATTTGGCTTCAACGACTACCATTGCATCGTCAGCAAAGGCCGTCAGGTAGGCTCCAGTTGGTAGTTCCAGCTTCAACAGCCCGTCGTACATAATATTCCACAGGAGTGGTCCGAGTACCGACCCCTGTGGAACGCCACCTGTGACTTGGTACTCTTTCGGACCTTCTTCGGTATTGTATTTGAGGTATCTACCACTGAGGTAGCTTTTCACCATTCTTATCAGATAAGCTGGCACCTCCAGTCTTTCCAGTGCCAAACAGATCTGGTCCCACTTGGCCGTATTAAAAGCATTCTTGACGTCAAGCGCCACCGTCAGGCAGTATTTTTTGGAACCTCCTTTCCATCGTTTTCCGGCTATTGCTTCTCTGGCCTTGTTGACCACGCGTTCTATTGCATCCAGCGTTGAACGTGACCTTCTGAAGCCGTATTGGTTGTCCGCAAGGGAGTTTCCCGTTGCGGTTTCCATCCGGTCGTGTATGATGCGCTCTAGTGTTTTCCCAGCTGTGTCGAGCATGCATAACGGATGGTATGATGACGGGTCGTCCGGTGGCTTTTTCCCCTTAGGCAGTAAAACCAATTTCTGCCACTTCCACCGATCGGGGAAAACTCCTTCTTGTAGGCATGCATTATACATGCTTAGAAACACGTTTGGTGCTGCCTTGATAGCTGCTTTCAATGCGACGTTTGGGATACTGTCCATTCCGGGTGTTTTCTTGTTCCCGATCTTGCTACAAGCTCGGAATAATTCCTCGCGGGTAACCAACGGTATTACATCGTTGTTTACATTTTCTGGTTCATAGTAGACCAGTTGCTGCTCTGGAAACAGTGTTGTAACTATACTCCTTAATTGTTCCGGGCAAGTAGGTTGCTGGCACGACTGGCCTCTCAACCGTGTCATGACCACCTTGTAGGGCCTGCCTCTGTGTGTGTCTCTCTCTCTCTCTCTCTCTGTGTGTGTGTGTGTGTGTGTGTGTGTGTGTGTGTGTGTGTGTGTGTGTGTGTGTGTGTGTGTGTGTGTGTGTGTGTGTGTGTGTGTGTGTGTGTGTGTGTGTGTGTGTGTGTGTGTGTGTGTGTGTGTGTGTGTGTGTGTGACAGGAGTTTTAAATCGCTGTGGAAGGAGGGTAGATGCCGATAACAGCTGTGGTAGTGAGTACATAATTTTATTCATTTTTCCAAGTATGTGTACACCTTATCTCTACTCTTCCTTGTTCACCAGAGTACCAACACCACCTCACTTTACCATCTCCACGTTACCGACACTGGTTAAGCAGAGTGGGTAGCGCGGCGGTGGAAAAGTGGGGTGGTGGCCGTGTGGTGGGGGAAGGAGTGGGATGGAGCAAAGGTGTACACATACTACTCATACCGTTTCCGCTATTTGCTGTACAATTTAAATACCTGGGTTTAAAACTGTGCATATTGCAGACTGAATTTATAGAGCATATGCCTTAAGAGGATGCAACATAGTCACAGAGGTGACAAAACATTGTCATGCACTTTCATCGTGATTGAACGTTTTAGAACAAAAGCAAACCCTTCTCATCAAACAATTCCGAGGAGAGTAATATTGTGCTTTCAACCAGAAATTTTCAGCACTCCTGAAAAATATATATTAGATACCTTTAGCCATCTCGCACAATAGCTTAACGGAAGAAAGTCGGATCACAATCACTGATGTTAATACAGAAATTTCTTACTTATTTGGCTGCTGATATTATGAGAAAAGGTAAGGTATATGTCTTTATTCTCGACCCCTATTGGGCCGACCCGACGGGGTATGGCTTTTTCTGCTGTGAGAAGATTAAATTGGGCTATCATTTATACAGCCCTATATAATATTATGATTACTATTTCAAAATATCATTGATTCAATCCAATTCTTCAATTAATTTCATAGATAAAAGGAAATAAACTCAAACTTGTCAGTGTCCCCTCTTCCGACACAGCTGAGCCGAACACCGACCAACCATACCCCCATCGCCGTTCATCTTTTCTACTACATGCAGAACGGAGATTCTAATTAATTAATAAGTACCATAAATAAAAATAGACAGTGATGAAACGAATTTAATTTTTATCGGACTCAATATCTCTCAACAATCAAATAAGGAATCAGTCATTACTATGTTTAAAGATTGTTAAATAGTAGACAGCAAGATAACGTTTATTTCCGGCAATATTAGGGACAAGCAGGCGTATGCTGTCCCTAACCGCCGACCGTCAAATTTTTAAAAGAAATCGGGAATCATCCCGACGATTTTTTTTATATCCGTAAGCTATCGTTTAGAATGTGTACTTATTATTCGTTGTACATAATTTCTATTACCAAAAACGGATATTCAAAGAGGTCGACATATCCTAACCACACTATGAAGAATAGGCTCGGATATTGACATACAGTAGGAAATGTGAAAAGAGCTTGGGTTTACTCAATGTGTTAGGTGTACAAATAAGTTTCCGCAGTTTTTAATAAAAAATTGGGAATTTATTGGGAAAGGACGGTACCTAATGTTTTATCCGAAGTATTGTCCATAGCTGGTCAGTACTTTTTCCCATCTTTCTGGTAGCATACGGATACCGCGTCGGAAGAATGCTTCATCTTTTGAGGCTATCCACGAATCAACCCAATTTTTGGTATCTTCATATGATGTGAAGTGTTGCTCACATAGATCATGCGCCATCGACCGAAACAAGTGAAAATCAGAAGGAGCAATGTCTGGTGAATACGGCGGGTGGGGTAAAACTTCCCAATTGAGTGTTTCCAAATAGGTTTTGACCGGCGCAACGACAAGTGGACGAGCATTATCATGCAGGAGAATAACTTTGTCGTGTCTGAAGTAGTAGTGGGCTCGCTTTTCCTTGAGTGCTCGACTCAATCTCATCAATTGTGTTCGGTAGACAGCTCCAGTAATGGTTTCGTTCGGTTTGAGCAACTCATAATACACGATACCAAGCTGATCCCACCAAATACACAACAAGAGTTTTTTTCCATGAATATTTGGCTTAGCTGTAGATGTTGAAGCATGGCCAGGTGCTCACCATGATTTTTGCCTTTTTGGATTATCATAGTGGATCTATTTTTCATCACCAGTGACTATACCGTACAGAAAACCCTTTTGTTTATGCCTGGCAAATAGTATTTCACATGTGAAAAATCGGCGTTCAACGTTTCTCGGCGTCAGTTCATATGGAACCCAATTTCCTTGTTTTTTAATCATTCCCAATGATTTCAACCGATGTGAAATTGCTTGTTGAGTCACTCCTAATGTAAGTGCAAGTTCTTCTTGCGTTTGGCACGAATCTTGATCCAATAATGCTTCCAATTCCGCGTCTTCGTACACTTTCGGCCTTCCGCTACGTTCTTTGTCTTCGATGTCAAATTCACCGTTCTTAAACTTTTGAAACCACTCACGACAACTTCTCTCACTTAAGGCAGCCTCACCATGTGCTTCTACAAGCAATCGATACGCCTCGGCTGCAGATTTCTTCAAATTGAACAAGTAAATCAAAAGTTCCCGCAAATGACGCTTATTCGGCTCAAAACTCGACATTTTCGCACACAAAAGAATATATTATACTGATAAAAAATCACTAATATTTTAAGGTTATGTTGTTGCCTGATGTCCAACCTTACGATAATGACGTTTACATCTGACGATTTTAACAATAACTTATTGGTGGCGCCATCTTTTGTCAAACGGCGGAAACTTATTTGTACACCTAATATTTACTCTTTTCGCTTCAATTCTTAAGTACGGGACGAATTGCTGATTTCTTTTCACCAAACGTATGAGGTGTATTAAAGAAATAACGAGAATTTTATAGTTTCACGTTTTGTATTTTTTCGTTGTTGTGTTGGTAAACTTGTTTGAAAGGTTACTGCACTGTGTTAGCCATATTGGACATTTAGTCAATTGTCAGTTGACAAAAAGGTCAGATGTGTTTTGGTAGGATCGACGATTTTGAAAATAAAACAGAGAATTTGTATTAAATTTTGCTATAAGATAGGAATAAAGTACAGCAAAGTTTAAAAAACGTTAAGTATTGCTTTCGGTGACTCTGCTATGAGTAAAATAAGAGTTTATGAGTGGTATAAGCGTTTCCAAGATGGCCTTGAAGACGTTGAGGATGACGAGCGCCCTGGATGCCCTAGCACATCATAAACTGATCAAAACGTAGAAAAAGTGAAAGAAATGATTCATGGCTTTTGTACCACGATAATGCACCTGTTCACACTTCATTGCTTGTTCGTGATTTTTTGACCAAAAACAACACTCTAATGATGCCCCAGTCTCTATATTCACCAGACATGGCTCCGTGCAAGCATAGATGAGATTAAAAACGCATCGCCGAGAGAGCTAAAACTATAATATCTTATGGGGACTATTTTGAAGGGGATAACATTGTTGTAGACGAATTAATCAAACTCTTTCCGAAAAACCAAAATTCCCGTTATTTTTTTAACGTAACTCGTATTATCAGGTATTTTTTTCAGTTTATCTGAGATTTTAATTCTTCGTTGAAGTATCCGGTAGAGGGAATATGGATACCAATGAAGACATTTATGTTACCGTTGACCCTAAAAAAACAAGATTTTTTTACATTCCGCACAATTTTACAATAGTAGTCCGATAGGCCAAGTATTTCCAAAAAAAGTGCTCAGTTGTACATAAGATGTATTCTATGAAAATGAGACTATATCGTTAACCCAACATTGATAAAGTTTTAATTAATATATGAAAGCAATTGCAAACATCACTGTTCAATTCAACGGCTTTCACTAATTTTAAAAAAGGAAAAAGCGTGTAATTGCACGTATCCTTTTCTACGTGGAATAGTTATGTCTATTCTGCCTTCCTCATAGAGGAAGTGGTATCAAAATTTTCATTAAAATTGAAAATTGAGTAAAATAAAAAAGGTTATAAAGTTTAAACCACTTCATCGATTCTTACCAAACTCAAGACCAAGTATCCTTGTGCCGTAGCCAATTGTTATGCTAATTTTCAGTTTGATATATGAATATTTACGAAAGTTAGAGAAAGAATATATTTTTTTGCAAAAATTAAGAAAATTCATGATTCCATAAAATCTGAATACCTTCATCGATTCTTGCCAAACTCGTACTGAACAACCTTGTCCCCTGGCCTATTCTAGTAGAAAGTTTTACCTCGATAGCAAAAAATTCCCGAAAGTTAGAAAACGAACCTCCTTTCTTTGAAAAATTCAAATAAATATCAAATGAGACACCTGCTAGCGATTTGAGTGAAAATTGCAGCAAAGTGACGAGGATTGTGGCCCGACACGTGTGCAAAGGTTCAGTATGATACTCGATCATGGGTTACTCCCATTCTCGAGATATATCCATTGCAGTTTTGCAAGCTCGTCACACACACACACACGGACACACACACACGGACATTTTTTCTAAATATGATTTCTCGACGTTTTGGGACTTTTATAACATCATGGCTGACATCAAAACCTCGAGAGTTTTTTTTCTCGAAAACAGCTTCCTCCAAGACGAAGCAAAAGAGAATGCGAGTACATTGTACTCCCAACGGAAATATTGGGACCACCAGCTGACTTGTTATGAAAATGTGCAGAATGCAAAAGCACATAACTTTATTTTACGCTACCTACAAAACCTAGATAATTTTGCCAATTGGCGAAAATTCTTTGTTTTAGGGGTCCGCAGAACCCGTTACACCCCTTACAAGGCAATGTAAAATACTGCGTTGCTTGGAAGTGTCAACTATCTCTCTTGTACTCCCAGTGACGGAGTCGGTATTACACCTCGGCACGGAGTAACAAGATAAGTTTATTATTTTTCTTTCAACATAAAAATCGAGATAATCATGGTTGTATAGGTAATATTGTCTTCTGCGGCCTACCTGTGGCTTCGCGGTTTCCAGTGCTCATTTTAGAAAAATCAATGTTGAATAAATATAAAATAAGTGTACGACACAAATTATAGAGTACCCAGCAAAATAAATGACTGAATAACAATTAATGAAAATTATAGTTCAGGAAACAGTTGTTGATAGCGCCGCTATTTTTTTTTTGTTTTACAACATTCTTGAGAATTATCGATGCACATTCACACATGTCACGGAAAAACATTTCAAAGCAATCATTGCTCTTATTATTAATTCTTCACCGATGCTCGATAAAATAGCCATAACGAACTTTTTAATTTTGATTCCATTTTTTGTGTTCGACGCAGTTGCTGGGCCAACGAAGAATAGTTTACCGTTTTATGAATGTAACCGTGCTTTTTTACACATCTGTATGCGGACCATTCATCGTAGTAAATTTCCTTCGGCAGCGAATATCACTGAGCAAAATTATTACCACAATCGTTACGAGTGTACAATTTTCGGTCGTCGTGCCACATGTTTGTCAATATTTCTTCAAAAATCACTGAAAATTTATTGGAAAAACACGGCAGTTTTTCTGAAAATATCGAAATTTCTCAATGTTTTCACACTTTTTAGAAAAAGTCATAGTTATCTCTGAATTTAAATATGCCAAACTTTTCTAAAAATATCGTATTTGCCTGGCCGATTACTCGTAAAATGTCCGAAAATCTCTGATTTTCTCTAGTTGTGTCACTTCTATATTGTTACATAATTTTCTGAAGATCTAAAATTGGTTCTGACTAGTTAAATACATTTGCGAAAGTTTTAAGGAAAGTCGGAGGTTTCTCCAAAAATTTCTAATATTTCATGCCGACTTCTCTTAAAATCTATGTAGTTGGTTGATTTTTCTGACCAATTTCACTTTTATATATTGAAACCATATCTGACTGAAATTTTTGCTGATTATCTCAAGTAATTTTTTCTAAATTTCAGAGTAATTTTGAACTTTCTCTGAAATTCTCCACGTGCTTCGTCGACCAAAAATCTCCGGATCCTGCTAAGAATGTAACATTTTTCATGCTGGCTTCTCTTAACATCCATTAACTTCATTGATTTTCTCTATCTATTTTACTTCTGTATACATATTTCACTTCTACATATACAACTCAACTACGCGGAGAAATCAACGAGGTTTATAGTTTTTGCAAAAAGTTGGCATAGAAAATCAGAGATTTCCACAAAAATTCGGAAAGTTTCGAATTTGTATGCATACCTCATTAGGAAAAAAATATATTGTGAGAAAAATGACATTAAAATGAAAAGTGTTTCATTGGTACGAGTATGTCACTAATTGTAAGTAGATATCAGAAAAATTTTGAATTTTGTCGGTATATCTCTGTCAAATATTTGTGAAGATCATTTTCTCAGAAAGAAAATCAGGTTATCTCTGAATTAGTCTACTATGAGTAGGAGTTAGACTATGATTTCATATTAGCAAGGACCTCCTGTTATTTCTAAACATCTCTAAACCTGCAGTATATGAGAAAATCAGTGTTCTTCATAAAATCAATTGTATTTTCTCTGGAAAAGCCAAATTATCGAAACCTGCATTGCTCGAGAAAATCAGAGCTTCTCGTCAAGACAGTTGTATTCCCTTTGAAGAAGTTGTGAATGTGAGAGACAACTCTAAATACGAACTTGAAAAATGACTCCAAATTCAGTAGAAACTTCAAAAATCACAAGATTTGTGGAAAAGAGGGGATCATAGCGCTCATCACCACGAGAGAAGAGTTATTCACTCACTTGCTCCCACGAACACCGCGCAGGCAACGGCAAAAGATTCGAGCATTTCAATTCGAAATCGAATCGGGTCTCATGGTAGCCTAAATCTCCATCTTTTTTCCGAAACATCGGAGCTCTCGGTACATGGCCAGGCGAGCGACGCAAAAATCATTCCAAAATCGTCGACGAGGAAAGAAGATTTCCAGGGCCAGGGAGAAATGAGCCATCGACTATCAATAGAAGAAAAATGGAGTACTGCCAACAGCTTTGAAAAGATGAGTATTCAATTATAATATTCTCGCATTACATACAACAAACAGCGCAAATGTTTGGAAAGGAGTATAAAAAATTTGAAGCTTACAAAGTCTACTAGTGGGGCGGATTAGACAATTTGGAAAACAAGCATGTGATTCTGCAAATATCTGAACCTACATTATACGAATGAATCGTTGTTTTACAGAAGACAATGGTATTTTATTCGCGGTAAAAGTTTGAAACTGATACAGGAGGACGTTGGAAACATAATTTGATATTCTCTTAAAAATAATACTGCACAATTTTGCAGATAGTACTGGAATTTTCTCTGATAAATTATGCATGATGAAGGTTATCTGGAGAAAATTGCAGAGATATTCAGCAAGTATCAGAGAATTTTAGTTTTTCACAGAAATATTTTCGCCAGGGCGCTTCGTAATAAATCACAATTTTTAAAGAAATCAGTAGCAGATTTCTCTTTCATACAATTATTCTATCAAATTCAGTTGCAAGCATGATTACAGCAAGATCAGTACTAATTTGTTTTGCGACGATTTATTCCTCGATTATTGTTCGGTCAGGCATGTTTAGTTTGTCGTGTCGACATTTCTACACACCTACGTCACCTATGTTAGCGTGTGCTAACATGTGCGTGTGCTAACATGCTTGCATGCAAGTACACGCATATGTTCGTCGAAATACAGACCATTGATCTGGTATAAGTAAAAGAATATTAGACCATATTATCGAGGTAAACCGCATGCGACAACGTTACTGTAATAAAATTTAATGTCGTCACATACTCGAAATTGAAAAATAGAAAAATAGAAAAATAGAAATGACAGTCATACACGCTAAATCTATCTTTAATTCAATAATTGGTACTATAAATAATTTCAATTCGTCATTCACGATTGAGAAAACGTTTTTTCATCGTAAGACAGGCAAATTATATAATAAATATTATCACATTCCATGTAGTGCCGTAAATGTTCAACGATTGTGAAATCGTTTTTAATGCAGTATTTACACTTTGTACGTCACAAAACGAAGTGGATACCACAGTAAATAAATCCCAAGGAAATCCTTGCGAGCATCTGAAATATATGTATATACAATGTACCCTTGAAAAGAATCATAATCTTTGAGCTATATGTGGCGTTTTGGGCGGGAGGGATGAGTAAAAGACAGAATCGTTGATCCAAGTGATTGGTGGGGCAAGATGAGAAAAGAGGAATTTGGCCGTGACCTTCGGGGTTACTGCGAACTCTGACCTTAAAGTAGGGGGGGGGACTAATTGGAGGGGAAGGTTTCACCGAAAGAGACAACCTGTTTTTCGCTTCTCTCTTCAGTATACTAGTATAAGTACCAACTGCAACGTAGACACACACTACACTGTGCCGGAAGTTTTCGGTGAAGATTCTACGGTAAACCTAATATTGACTGTATAAAGTTAATCACCTTCACGTAAAACTACTGCGACGAAGCGAGATTCGGAATCGACGGCGTTTGTGCGGAGCACGCTAAACGCAAAAAAGAAAACAAACAAAGAAAGAGTGTGTAGCTGGCAGCCGAGGAGAAGGATGAGGAACGAGAATGAAGAGTAAGAAGCGCCACGGGCGATATAGCGGTAAGGCATGGATGTACGCACAGTCGGTCGACGCGTTGCCCTCGCACAAATAGAGTGATATAAAATATCGAAAGACAGGGAGCCCGCCGCCACGTTCTCGTTGTCGTCATCGTTATACCTTATCGACTAATTAACTCGTCTTCGAGTGTATTGTAACGTACTGGTTGTCCTATAACGCACAATGCACACAGCAAGGCATCACTACCACGCGGTATACACACCAAGTAAGACCGGCCTACACTCGGCAACTCATGACGCTCGGTACGCACACAACAAAGCACCGCTACCGAGCGTCACTCACACCATTAGGCCGGTACGTCGGAGACCAAGTCCCGTTACTCGTTTGAAAAGTACCAGTAGAAAATTAAAAACCAACGACCAATTTCAAAAAGACCAAGGCTACCAGTGGGCTACAGGAAGATGGGCTACAGGACCACCACCAGCTATAGTTATACCAAAAGCATGGGCCAGCTGGAGGGGAGACTGGTATAAAAAGACCAGAATTTCGGCACTCGGGGAAGAGTTTTGTTCACAGGCCCCGCCACCGCAGAAGTCCAGAAAGGAAGAGCAGCCAACCCTCGCTAGGTGCAGCCGCATTGATACCAAGAGAGCCCAGCTGTGGTACCTGACACACATACTTGACGGGAAGCAGCTGAGTCCGTGCTGCGTTCGAGGCCAACGCACCGCAGACCCAAACCTCAACAAAGCGGTCTATCTCTGTCTCTCTTTCTCACTCTGGTAGCTGAGGACAGCCTAATACACGGGCTAGGCTCTTGAAAACGAAAACTCAAATCTCCACTCATTAAAATACTGCATATAAATATCATTATGTTAAAGACCCATAAATAAGACTAGCGTAGGTAATTCAACAGGGATCGAAGTAGCTCAGGAAAAATATAAAAAGTCGATAACTGAACAGGGTACGGCCCTGGTATGTCAAATAGCTGCGCATGCACCCAGAGTAAGTAATGCCAGAAAGCGGCCGCAGCAGCATGACGCACACAAGCGCACGCCCGTATACGTGTGACCGCCCGAGCTCGTGGATCATCGGAAAATAGAAGGAGACAGACATATGACTGTCTGTCTCTTTCACTCTCGCTCGGCTCGGGCTGCTCACGCTGCTACTGCTGCTAGTGCTCGGGCTGTCGCGCGATACATTTAACTCTGACTGACAAGGGGACCTCCAGGTACGTGGAACACCGATTCGGACCAAATTTTTTTTACATGTAGGTTGTACCCAGGGGTGCAATAGGTGCAAGTAATAGGACCCGCTTCTCAGCTGTTTTCGAGATATAAAATATTTAAAAAATTCCGAGCGTCCATATACTTTTTATATACTCTTTGCGTTAAATCATTTTCAACAAGAGCGCGTAGCGTAGTCGGCAACGTCTTCGCTTCGTAAGTACTGGATCGTCGGATCGAATCCCGGTGCAGATTTTTTTTTTAAAATTACTATTATTATTATTTAATCATTTCTACGGCAACTACTATGCGATAATATTAATATTACCATAAAGGAATGAATAAATACTTTTTATTGTGGATCATTTTGGTGTTATAAGGAAAACGAGCAGCTTTTTTTTATTTATTTATTTTTTGGTTGAAAGGTAGGGAAAGAATTGTGATAAATGAATACACGAGTTTAAAAGAATAACCAATCTTTTTATTTACTTTTCATTGGTTATCACAACTACAAGAACTAGGGTGGTACTGATGATAAAAACATGAAAAACAATCATTATTTCGGGTTCGGGCGCACGTAATAAATGCCGAGTTTCCGCATCTGCAAGGATTTTTCAAGACGTGAATCGCGAAACAAACCTCGTTAACGTTTAGGAAAGATCTCCTGTCGTCATATAGTTTGGCAGCGAACCAAGCGTATTGTAACATGTCGCAAAATATCGGAGAAGACAGTTGATGGTGATCAATAGATTGAATTTTGATACAGTCTTCCCTAGAATTAATTTCTCTATCCTGTTCGATGATATAAGAACAATTCTGAAGTCTCTTGATAAAATTTTTTACTTGGCGGTAGAAATATACATCGCACGGTTGCACTAACGGAGTACACTTTGGTGGAATGACCTTTACAGTCGGAATCACGAACTGTGTACCTTTTTTTTTTTATAGTTTATTCATGTATTTATTTATTTATTTATTTATTATTCATTCCTTTGCGGAAATATTAATTTAATCGCATAGCAGTTGCCGTAGAAATGATTTAATAATAATAATAATAATAATAATAATTTTCTTTTTTAAATCCGCGCCGGGATTCGATCCGGCGATCCAGCGCTTACGAAGCGGAGACGTTGCCGACTACGCTAGGCGCCCTTGTTGAATATGATTTAACGCAGAGAGTATATGAAAGCTCGGAAATTTTTAACATTTTATATCTCGAAAACGGCTGAAAAGTGCATCTTATTACTTGCATCTATTGCACTCCTGGGTGCGACCTACCTGTAAAAAAAATTTGGTCCGAATCGGTGTTCCACGTACCTGGAGATCCCCTTGTTAGCTGCGGTCAGGCGATTGTCCATTCTCAGTCCTCTCGATGGGGCTTGCTGCTGCTGCCACTTAGGTACTGCAAGCTTCTTCTGCGTCACGACGTTGAGTACAAAGAAAAAGACGACGAAAAAGCGGAAGAACGTACCTCAAGTTCCGCGGAGAGTATCGCGTGCGACGTGCACGCCACGCGGTCGGAACTTTTTGTAATATATTTAATATAACTTTATTGATATTGCTATTAATAGCCTTCAAAAATGTAAGAAATGAATAACTGTGAAAAAAAAGTTTAATTATATTTTCTGGATTATGTTTTGACTTTATAGTTTCTATATACAATATAGAAAGATAAATAATAATAATAATAATAATAATTCGAATGAGCTATATAGAAATATTGCACTCGCGCGTTCTGATTCGTTATTAGAAAAGTTGGAGTTAGGCAACTGGTGAATTAAGCGTGACATGTTGAGCCGGATTCAAGCGATAACAATAGATTATTAGTTGCTCCCGAAGAAAAATTATTGGAACGAACTTTTTATTATCGAAAACAAGGTCTTACATAACCCGGTCACGAGCGACTGACGTAATCCAATTAACGTAACATCGATGACAAAAATCAGAACGCGCGAGCGCAATATTTCTATATAGCTCATTCGAATTATTATTATTATTATTCTATATATATATCAGCAATTTATTATTTTATGTCATCGATGTTACGTTAATTACTCATTCGAATTGTTGTTGTTGTTGTTGTTGTTGTTGTTGTTTTTGTAAAGTACTAAATTTATCGATAAATCACCACAGAATGATGTCTATGCAACAAAAAACCGAGGTCTTAAATTGGATCTATTGTAATTTAGAGGGATAAATAAGCGTACCTTCGATTACAGCGCAGAATGTAATCACTAACGGGTTACCACGATGGCGGCAACACTAATAATTTATAACACACATTTTGCCGAATCATGGCACAATGTCTCCACGGTGGAATATCAATATCTGATGCAGATTTTTTTATAATGCAACGGTGTTGATAGATTTCATCGCTGATACATTTCAATTTCGGCACTGATGCGATCGCCGAAAATTGGTACTCTACGAAAGAAAAGGAGCTATCAATAATTAAGATTGATCCAAAAGTGTCAATATTTTAATAATCAATATTAAAGAAAACGCACCGTTTTAGAACTTCACTTTCGACTACACTTATATGCTACATATCGTCTGTCTCTCTACGATTGCCATACGTACGAGAGAGATAGCAGAATTTTCCAATCGCGAATTCCTCTGCCACCATCGTTCTTTCGAATAAAAGACGAGAACTGGAGTTCCCGGTTCGAACCCGGGCTGTGGCAATATTTTTTCACGATTTCTTTAGAAGTTAAAAATCGTCAGGTCTGGTTGCCTCATTAATTCTTAATGAATGAGTGAGGCAATCAGAGTTGACAAAAATAATTAATGATTCGATTGTTAGCGATCTTTCTGAGATCGATAACACAGGGATCTAAGGTGGCGCTGACTCTAACCGGGTTGCGAACCGCCAGAAATTTTCCATCAAAAAATTTGGTCAAATCATTTGTCGCTTAGATTTATCACTCTTAAAAAACATATGACCGCGTATAAAAAAGGATTAATTAATTAATCTGCAACAAAAGATGAGAACGGTTAACTCTAGAATTGTGAGACACAATTAGCAGTTTTCCTCTTTCATCCGAAAGATAAATCGTGACGAAAAAATTTACATTTATCGACCGAGTAGTTGCACATCATCTTAAAACAATGATCTGCAACCCCTTAGTCAGTAACAAAATCTGTAATCTCAAGGGAATGCTGGAGTAGATTTTTTACCCACTTTGGTTGGTAAAAATAGGCTATTTCGTAGTCTATGGATATACTTCAGATTGTACGGGAGTGTAATATGTACGTAAACGTTTCGACATTCGGTTGAAAACGTGCAAAAAATAAATATAATGATATATTACTGACTATTCAATGTCAACAGTAACTGTTTTGTACGATATAAACCTTTCTGGAACTGATATACATGTCAAATCCGACCGGTCATCGATTGTTTAAGGTTCTCTGAATATTTCAGTATCGTCGGAAAATCGATTACACAAAAGAAATCCACGTAAAATGTATACTGCGTTTACATAGTCTGACTCTATTCTCATTGCAGTAATCCTTGCTGTAAGCGCCAGACTACGTGAACGCAGTATACACTCTACGTTCATTTCTTTTGTGTGATCGACTTTTTGACGGTATTGAAATGTTTCCAAAACCTCGAAGAATCGACGTCCGGTCCGGTTTGACGTATGTGCCTTCCAGAAAGGTTTAATACTTGCTCGCCAGCTGCGCGCTGTCTTTCTGAGAGCAGACTAACTAGTCAATAACTTCGAGAGTTTTGCTCTGATCGACTTCAAATTTTGAGACTATATTCTTGAAATGTTTAACTATAAGAAAAGACAAAAAAATCGATTTTTCAAAAGTGCAAACCCTCCCCCCTGGCGATGTGACACACCTTCTCATTGCCAATGTCGAGCCCAGTCGTTATCAATAACAGTTTATCTATTTTTTCAAAGGTGCAGGATGTTTCTAAACCAAAACAAGTTAGGGTAATGTGCGTAAAAAATGGAGGAAGAGATCCCTAATTTTCTTTTATCCAGAAATCCTCGGTACACTTGAAATAAGAATGCTAAGTGGAACCTTGCACATTGTTTTCTCATTATTTTCCATTACTCGTACAGCCATCTTTGTGAGGAAGGATTCTTATCAATTTTCGCTTTCTTATAGAGGAAGCTTTGTTGGAGGTGAAAAGTAATGAGGAAATAATGTGTAAGGTTCTACTTTGCATCTTTACTCTTTTAATTTTAATGGTTCAAGAGAAAGTAAAGAAAAAATAAGGTCCATGGAACGATCATTTATGAAGATAACGCATAATTTATGTAACAACATTAACTAATATACAACAGGACACCGACATTTAATATGTATGATTTATAAAATCGATCGGCTTATAAGTTTTTACGAAACTCTACACAAAATACCGCTGAATGCTATATTATGTCGTTGATGTAGAAAGTTTTGGTTCACCAGCTTAAGTTTTGTGGAAAGCTCTTTTACAATTACAGCTATAAATTCAATACCAAATAAACCTAGAGCGTGTCTGTAATTACGAAGAAATATTTGGCTCATTAACCGACGAGCACAAATTCAAATTAGAAAGTCATATTCAAAATTCCGTAAAATCTTATCGTTCCAATATATTTTAATAAAAATTGTAAAAAAAATTCCTATTGACTCACCTGCATGTCAAATTTTTATCAGGAGTACAAATTGAAAATGCGGGATTTTTTTCTATTTTTGAACGTTTATTCTGAAAAAATGGTAACAAATGAATTATTCAAAGTATTGTCCATCGCTAGCCACAACTTTTTCCCATCTTTCTGGCAATTTACGGATACCGTCGCGAAAAAATTCGGCCGGCTTGGCTGCTATCCAGTCATCGACCCATTTTTGGGCTTCTTCGTAAGAATGGAAGCGCTGGTCAGCTAGGCCATGTGTCATCGATCGGAAAAGGTGGTAATCGGAAGGAGCAATATCTGGGCTATACGGCGGGTGGGGTAAGACTTCCCATTTCAGCGTTTGTAGGTATGTTTTGACCGGCGCTGCAACATGTGGCCGAGCGTTGTCATGTTGCAAAATTACTTTGTCGTGTCTTTGCTCGTATTGTGGCCGTTTTTCTTTGAGTGCGCGGCTCAAACGCATCAATTGAGTTCGGTATAGTGCTCCTGTGATGGTTTCGTTCGATTTCAATAGCTCATAATACACCACACCCAGCTGGTCCCACCAAATACAGAGCATGAGCTTGGCGCCGTGAATATTTGGTTTGGCCGTCGATGATGATGCATGGCCGGGGTAACCATATGATTTTTTGCGCTTCGGGTTATCGTAATGGATCCACTTTTCATCACCAGTGACAATGCGATGCAAAAAACCCTTCCTTTTTTGCCGTTCGAGCAGCAGTTCGCATGCAAAAAAACGGCGCTCGACGTCTCTCGGCTTCAGCTCATACGGCACCCAATGTCCTTGCTTTTGGATCATTCCGAGGGCTTTTATACGATGGGAAATGGCTTGTTGTGTCACTCCCAATGAATCTGCGAGCTCTTGTTGAGTTTGACACGAGTCTTCATTGAGTATTGCCTCCAATTCAGCATTCTCAAACTTTTTCACTTGGCCCGGCCGCTCTTTGTCCTCAACGTCAAAATCACCACTTCTAAACCGCACAAACCATCTCTCGCACGTTGAAACCGATGGAACATGACTCGGATAAGCCTCGGAGACCAATCGATGTGCTTCAGCAGCACTTTTCTTCAAATTAAAGAAGTAAATTAAAACTTCCCGCAAATGCTGTTTTGTTGGCACGAAACTCGACATATTGAGAGCTCAAAAAAACTATGAATTTGACACTGCGACAAATTGACACATACTGAAAATTAAAGCTATAAGACGTAGCTTTGACATGAACATAGTCACAGTACTGCCTGATGCGTATAGCGTTAGTAACGCCATCTGTTATCAAACCCGCATTTTCAATTTGTACCCCTGATAGTTTAATTGCTCAAGTGATTCTCAATCTACAGATTTAACATTTTTACAAATAAAAACAATATTAAAATAAAAGATTCAATCTGGTGTAAAATTCGAACACCTTTATCGATTTTGGCCAAACTTTATACCAAACATCCGTGAATTATATTAGGTATAGTGCAAGAAGGTTGAGTTCGTTATCTCAAAGTTTTGGTAGTTGTGGCGGTGACGAATTGAAAAATTAAAAATCCTGTAAAATCTTAACCGCTTCATAGATTTTTACTAAACTTTGTACTAAACAATGCTGTGAATAGTACTTCGTTATTTTTTGACATACCAACTGCGGTATGCCACATCATCTTAACGGGAGATGACCTACTCAGTCGTTAAGAAAAACTATAAACAATGTAGATACCGTAGACATTTTGGGAATAAGAAAAGTGTCACAATACGCGGAGTTTAATACTGTGTGTAGTGACACTTTGCTATTTACCGAAATATCAATAGTTTCTGAGTGGCTTTGAATGTAAAATTAGCAGTTATCTCTCTCGCACTCATATAGGGGAATGTGGGGTAAAGTGGCCACATGGGGCAAAGTGGACTCATCCCAAAACTAAAATTTTATGAAATTTATAAAATTGTTACTTCGAACTCATACTGTATTCTCACTATTTTTGTAAGATTCCACACGCTATTGAACAATAAGTTCAAGGTGATAAGCAGAAAACGTGGAGGCCGTAAAATAAAAACAATAAAAAATGTCCTTATTTTTGGAGAAACTTATAGTTGCAAGATGCTGAGAGGGGTAGTAATCTATATACAAATTGTTAAGATATGATTGTTTTACTCATACTATTTACAAACATCGCATTTATAACCGATATCATGGTCATCGACACCTGCACACGAATCGACCAATGCGAGTAGTTGGTGGCAAAAATGCAGGAAACGTCCTCCGAGAACGATAATTTGGCTATCTTCGCGGCTCTTGGTTTTTTGCTCGCTTATTCCGCACAATACAGCTGGCTCGCGATGACTGTGGATTTCCCACGATTTGCCCGGTAAGCACGAGGTTTTGCCACTGGTGCTAGCTGGACGGCATATGGCGAAGCTTTGAACGAATCGCGAAGTTCATATTTTATTCGGGTTCAGTATTACAACGTCTGTATCGCTATTTACACAGAATTGTCAATTAAATATTTTTACTTCATCTGAGGACGAGTCCGCTTTGCCTCATAAATTTATTTTGACAAGATACGGGAAATTAGAATAGCAAATAAATTTTAGGACTTAAGATTAGTTGAAGGACCATTTGTAAAACCGACAAAACTCGCTAAATTGCTTAAGTGGCCCACACTTTGCCTGACATTCCACTATCACGTGGTACATGTTTGGTCTCCTTTTAAGGGGAGGCGAAACCTCCATACTTCACATATGAGTGCGAAAGAGATAGACTAGTTTGGCGCTCACGGCGGAATGAAAACCACCAGTTCACCTCAAAACTTTAAAACCCAGATTTATGTAGGGACGTCAAAAGCGTAGAGCTCACTTCGTGAACGTGACACGGAGTGAACCCCACAAATCCGACATATATCAGGAAAGTACTTGGCTGGTACTTAATGATAGTGTGAGGATATTAATACTCCTTTAATCCAAGGGGTAAAATCTATCGTAATTGAAATACATGAAGCGGCATTCGTTCTTATGGTTTACTTTGGCCTTTGCTTTATTGGTTAATGCGTTGGAAACGAAAGCATTGCTATGGATAAATTGTCAGTGCGGCTTGGAATTTTCCTCTGAAGACTTATAAAGGATTTATATTATTGATTGTGTCAGAATGAGAAAGAGAATAAACAGAGAGAAAAACAGGGTTTCGTTCAAATACATCGCACAGAGAAACGTGGGTGGTTTTCGGCCTCAGGATACTCGGATAAAAAAACCAAGCAGTCATTCCAACAGCGGAGCTGGGTTGGGATATCTATAGAGAGAAACGTATACGAGCCAGAACGCGTGCCTTTTGACCCTCGAACGAATTTGGTTCCGAGCCTCGCTGGCTTTGTCGTGACGAGCCTGGCACGAACAAGCGTCCTGAATCATCATTAAAGTTTATGCTATATATACAATCCTTTAAACTCGAACTCAACAATTCAAACAAGTCGTTAATTATTCTTGTAATAAAAATATTATTATTTTTTTACACCGAAATAAGAAAAATCCGTCGTTGCGACAATACAATTTTCATACTTTTATTGAAATGTTTATATTCAAAATATAACGAATCGGTAACGTAACAATATCTTTTTCTTTCATAGCAATCAAAAATATCAACAAAAAATACATTTAAAAAAAATGTAGTGTACGTCCGTGTGTTTTTGCATCAGACACGAAAAATGTACAACTCTGTAACTTAAGAACGCATTAAGCTATCAATCTGAAGTATTGATTTTTTCAATATTTTATTACAAATATAAGGACAGGATAATATAAATGTCCCTATTCTCGACCATTATAAGACCGACCCAATGGGGTATGACTTTTTCTGCCGTGTTAAAAGTAAATTGGACTATTATTTATACAGCCCTGTATAATATTATCATTACTATTACAAAATAATGTTGATTCGATTCAATTCTTTAAATGCATAAAAGATAATAAACACACAGTTGTCAGTGTAGCCTTTACCGACACAGCTGAACCCAATACCGGCATGCCATTCCCCCATCACCGTTCATCTTTTCTACTGCATGCAAAACGGAGATTCTAATTAATTAATATCTACCATAAATAAAAATAGACAGCGAGGAAACGAATTTAATCTTTATTGGACTCGCTAACTATGAACGATCAAATAAGGAAGCAGTTATTACTATGTTTAAAGATTGTTTAATAGTAGACAGCAAGCTAACGTTTACTTCCGGCAATAGGGACAGGCAGGCGTTTGCTGCTACCAACCGCTGACCATCAAATTGTTAAAGAAAAACATGATTCCTGACGATTTTTTCTGTCCGTAAGTTAGACCGGTAGCAATCATTTATAATGTGTACTTATTATTCGTTGTACATAGTTTCTACTACGAGAAACGGACGTTAAAAGAGGTCGAAATGTCGTAACCACACTATGAAGAATAGGCTCGGAACTTGACGTGCGATAGACAATGTGAAAAAAACTTGGCTTTACTTAATATATTACTCTTAATATTTACTCTTCTCGTTTTGGTCCTTATATACAGGATGAATTGCTGATTTTTGTCACTGCATATATTATCAACTTTTTCCAGCTCATCTGAAATTTCAATTCATCGTTGAAGTGTCCCGCAGAAGGGACATGGACGTGAATGGGGACATTTACCTTAATTGACAAAAATCAACGAATTTTAACGTGTATGCGTTTTTTTATTGAAACTCTGCAATTTGACATGCAAGTGGAGCTGTCATTTTACTTGCTTCGTGATAAATCGGTTAATTGACGTAATTTGATTCGCTAACTCTTACATTTCTCTTGCATTTCTTCCTCATTATTTTTCATTTTTTACAAAGCTTCTTCTATGAGTAAAGTAAGCTCTAGTAAGCTTTGTGAAAGGTGAAAAAACGTAAGAAAACAATGTACAAGGACCAATGTACATGTTTTTCTTTGCCAATATGTTTTTGTTTAGGTGAACAATTTGTTTTATTGTGGTAATAAATAAAAATTTACTGGATCACCCGTTTTGTTGTAACGATAAAACTTTTTTTTGGCTGAAATCTTCATCATTAGGGTGTTGATTTCTATTTATTCAGAAATGATACATTTTTCAAGCAGAAGCAATTCGTAGCCTCTCCAACATGCACTGTATGTGAGAAAATCGTAATCGAAAAATTTGGAATTCAGTCGGTATATTTCGTCACCTTAAAAGTAGTCATAAGTTTGGAATGTTTGGCTAAATATAGAGAATTGACGAACATGAGGCGCAAGCGAAACAACTGCCACACTAAATCATCTCATACGTATTCATGGAGCGTGTACTCTGAAGTTCGCAAAGCCATCATTATTATCTTTAGACCTTTTTCCTTCTCTTGATAAGCACCTATGTGGAGTACCCGTGTATAAAAAATATAAGATGTTGGGAACGAATGTAATTCTTGTACTTATCTGTCCCCTGTTCTCTTAAAAATGGTCTTTATTAGAGAAATGTGAATTAGACCTTTGGTAACAGTCCAGCCATCCAGCCAGGTGCATAGCCGAGTAATCACATAGAAATAGCTATTATCAAATGTCCGAATATGTATAGCAGGCCAAATGCAAACAATAATGAAGCGCTTCCAATATGAAGTGTTCTACTCGACTTACAATAAGTACTAAAGCCGAATATGTATAGCAGGCACTATAAGCCGCAGCGAATCCGGTTATCAGCCGAAGAGAACGTAGCAGAATTCATTCTACGGATTAGAGCGTAATTAAAGGAACTGTTTTTCAACAGATAAGGAAAATTCCCAACTATACTCGTATATCACCCTGGTTCGCTAATCCAAGTGGATGAGTATGCAATATGGTATGATTACTTTTGATGCACAAGCCGGGACAACTATCGCGAGAAGCAGTTTTTTCCATTATCGTGACTAATTTTTTTACAATGATACATTGACAAATGACCTTAAGCCAAGATAATTGAGAGTCGGTGATTCAAGACCACGAGATTTTCATCACGACCAACGCTGATCGAATTTCTCAGAACCGCGGCTGTTTTGCTATTAGAAATTATAGCCCGGCAGTCTAAAAATTACAGTTCTTATTCACTGCGAAATTGTCGAGGAAAAGCCTGTTGTATACAAAAAAATTTTGATATCCTATTCATATCTTCCAGTGAAGCGTTTTTCATTGCGGAGTAGGTACTGAAAAAATTAATACGAAGCATTAATCGTACACAGCCTGCGTTACTGGCCTCTCTATGTGTCTATATTATAAAAACATGTCGCTATACCGTCGCTGCCGTATAGGGGAATCGAGATTGTAAATTTTGATCCTCCTTTGACCCTTCTTGAAATACAATGATCATTACCCCTCCTTATGTAGGGTTAAAGGAGGTTTTTAAGAAACAAAAAAAGAGGCGATAAGAAACAAAAAATACTAATATTAATACTACAAATGATAAGCGGTGCTAAGAAGAAAATGGCACTTTCAAATGAAGATTTCAAATGTCAGAGTGAAAAAAATTATAATAAAATCATAAGTAACATAAGAAACATAAGTAATATAAGAATAAGGTGACGCGTATCGTAGGTAACGAAGCTGTATCGAAGGCCGTTTCTGTTCTTCGGCAAAGTTAATTCACTCAACCAATTCGGTAGACAGAGAAAATATTACATATTTCTACGCAAAACACCCAGTTCCCAATATTACAATACAATTGTTTAGCTGTAACCAGTGCAAACATACGCACTCGGGAAAAATGAAAAATTTTCGTATTTTTGAGTGATTTTGGTTTGTTTGTTCGTAAAGTTTTGAATGGAATTAAAGAAACAAGAAAAGAGTGTAGATTTACCGCTTTATTGGTGTATAATTATAATGATGTCAAATCCTGCAGCAACGTCAGCACAGACAAGCTGTCTTACATTGGCATTGTCTGTCTGGCTACACTCATTCGATAATGGTCGCTGTACTTATTTTAATCTGTCCAATTAGTTTTTACTGCCGCTTACCATTTATATTATTTGCACACCTGTAATTAAACGCAAATAAAACTGTAAATTGTACAAACATAAAAAATAAATAAATATTTCTAAATGAATGACTAAAACGAATTTTTGTACGAGCAGACATGTGTATACACTCATTACAGCTAAAAAAAAGTTATTTTGTTATTTTTCTGCAATAAAAAAGGCTTCACTGGAATATGAATACGATATCGACATATTTTTCATATACACCTGACAAGCGTTATCTCCTTTTTCCTCGACAATTTCGAAGTGAATTTCAATAATGGCCGAGAGTTTAAAAACTGAAACTTTTAGACTACCGGGATTCAAGTTTTAATTAATAACGAAATAGCTACAGTATTTCGTTATTTATGAAATGTTAGTAACACCTAGCGACATATTTCAGCAACGAAAATCGGGATTTCCTGGATTACCGACGGTCAGTTACCCCAGTTGAAGGGCAACTTCTTAATGTATAAATAGTTAAATAATTGTTTACGGCAACGAAAACTGCAATTCTTGAAAGAACTGATACGTGCGTTGGTTCATTCGTCTTGTATATTAGAAGTTGCAGTTCCGTATTGCGTATTTGTCCACGTGGATTAGCTGACGAAGATTACTGTATTACCCCGAATATAAGATGAGTTCCATTTTTTACCGAAAAAATATTTTAAAAACGTGGTCAAGATGATATTTGTAGTCGGAAATTCTTTTTACCTGTGTAAGACAACTTCTTCAAGATGCCGTATAACATATATGTGTGCAGGAGAGCTAAAATTAATCTTGCAATCCCGAATTTCTTTGCCGCGGTTGATCTGTCAGATAAAAGACGAGAACGTTGCAGAATTGTTAGCCTGAAGACGTTACAACCAAACCGTTACATGAATTGGTCCATGTTCTGTTTGGCCGTAAAACTGATCATTTAGGGTCTGTTGTACCTAATATATGTATTCGGCTTTGGTACTAACAAGTCGAGTGAAATGCTTTCTATTGGAAGTGTTTCGTCCTTGTTTGCACTCGACTATCGAACGCCTGATCACAGCCCCATAAAGCGAGCAGTGTTCTAGCTGCTCGAGATTCTCCCAACTACATAGGTGGTCGTATTTTAGCAAATGCACAGAATTCCAATAAAAACTTATTTAGAATACTTTTCGGATTAAACTATGAATTCTTCTAAAAACGAATAGAAATATTCATAAAGATCTCAAATTACTTTTCTTTATTTAAGAAAAAATGTGTAATGTACCATTACTCGATCCGTAAATTATTCTAAATACATTTTTATTCGTAAATGGAAAAATATTCAAGTTCGAACACGATGGATTGAGAAATAAATTAATAATGCGCAATCCATTGTTTCAAATCGTAACGAGATATTTAAATAGATCAACAGAATGACTAATGAAAACTGGTTAATTTAAACTGACAACTTTATTCTGACGTATTATGTAGCATTTACCTTTATCTGCATAACACCACGTCGATTCGATAAGAAAAAAGAAAACATGGGTATCGATCGTATCAAGCTTTTCAGATTGAATATTTGCGAGTGAAATCTCTTTTTTTGGTGAACTTCCTCTCGATGTTTTATGTAAAGTGGCTCGACACACATACAATGATATCGTGACATATTAAATTGTAATTTAAAGTAAGAGATCCACGGTGCAGGGGACATGGAAGAGAAGAAACGAGGCAACGCCAGCTTCTGCCGTTTACATTTGTGACATGGAGATCCCAGATCTCACTACCGGGTCCGCTACTCCTGTTATTTACAAAGTCAGAACCTTAATGAAGGATCGAGTACGAGACTTAAAAATCTATATTCAAGCACCGAGGATCGACGCTGAAGACGAAAATATGGTCAAAAGCCGATTCGGTAATACGGATAGTACGGTAGATCACTATACAAAATTCGCAAAGCGCTTTACCTGGTATAAAATATTTTTTTTTTAACTCGGAAGGAACCGAAACGATAAAAGCAGGTTCCGATATCTGGTAGAAAATATGAACCACAACGACTTATCTTTATTATTCCCGAAGAAACAGTCGTATGGTATGCATCAATGTTTCGCGAAATTGCTTGCGCGAGTGAAAATATCACACAAGCGCAATCGCAAACACGCCCACTTCAACTCCTGCCTGGCGCTTTTTATTTTCGCTTTCGGTTGTTTTTCTTCACTTATTGTTATCCTATCCTATTATCAATACAATTATCGTGTAAACAGTCCCAGGCAGACGTTGATCGGTCTTTGCGAGCTCCCGGAGACTCGGAGATTTTCATTCTTGAGATACTTGGTCAGTAGATTTAGCGCAATCCGTCTATTTCCAGAAGACATTTGAGTAATCTCCATCCACCTGCAGCATGACGAGTCCTATGAGTTATTTTGTTTTTTCTTTTGCTCTCATACTAGGCTCTCTTATTCCGGGTCCTCGCCGTCGCCGTCTGTAAAAAGAAACGATACGACGATGTAAAAATCGTGCCGAACCTTGAGCGCGATGTGAGGAGACGCGGCAAACGACGAATACCTTCGCGATCGATTTCCTCGTCGACCATTAGATCATCTTCCTCGTTTACACCGTCCTCCTCGTCATTCACAGCCTCTTCCTCGTCGTCGTCATCAGCTTCAACATCATCCTCTACCACCACTATACTGTCATCGATTTCCTCGGCATCCGCTCCTTCCTCGCCTTCGACATCCTCGGCACCTCCGTCAACCGAAGCCACCTCTTCGTCCTCCTCGTCTTCATCGCTCTCCACCTCGTCGCCGTCAACCTCGACACCGTTCTCAGCGTCCATATCCGGCGCCAAGTAGTACTAAAAAGTATCCAATAAAAAATGTTTAATAGTGCTTTTATTTTTATCTATCACGGTTATGATTTCTCATTAAATTTCATTTATGATACCTCGAATCTGTAATCGATCAACTAAATGACTTCACCTATGAAAATCACAAATAAAATATACGAATATTAGAACAAAAAAAAATAATAACACTAATTATAAGAAAAAAACTCAACATTTTCTTTCACATAATATCGGGAAACATTATTTCTCTTCATCAACAACGCCTCATCTAAGCGTAAGTATGCAAATCAATTTTGATTCATGACGTTCTCATAGATGAAGTAAATGCTAGATAATAATGATGAAGCAACTAATAATATTAATTTACACGCTTGTATGGAATTATTTCTTATATGAACATATTTATGAAAATAGAACTCTCATTTTTACAATGTTAAACCCCAGTCGTCCCTCCACTATGAATAACACGTATATAATATTTCCTCTTGATCGGGCGTATTTTTTTTAAACTGAGTCAGTTTAAACTGAGTGAGTTTATATTTTACGTGAAATTCGAAACATTTGAATCCTCGTCATATTCAAGATAGAATATTCTTTAATATTATTTCATATGTATAAAAGTGTTTATTTCCATAGTTTAAAATTTGTACGAGTTAGAAGCGTTTATAGAAATATTACAAAAAATTAAGAATTGTTTTGGAAAAGTGGAACGAACAAAGGGAGGCTGCTCTGATTGCCAAATTTCAGCCCGGTAGCTGAAACAATTCCGGAATTATTAAGGTTTCATTTTTGTGGGCTCATAGTTTTACGTGCGCACATGCACGCGCACACAAGGACACACAAGGAAATTCTGTGTCTGCGTTTCAAACCGTGATTTTCAAAGGTTTAGATGTTTTTTATGAGGTTAAGATAATTTTCCACGCTCAAAATCAAGCTGCGATATTCTGGTTCATGAAATCAAAGCTTTCTCTATAAAGAAGCAAAAAGGATTCAATCAGTTACTAAGAATTCGCGAAACGCAGCATAAACAGCTTAAGAATTACCTGTAATGGATTTGGCCACATATCATCCTTAATTAATTCGGCTATCTCGTCCGAACTGGGATCACCATGATCCGTGAACCAATCAAAAAAGGATCTGTGCCCAAGCGGCCTTTTGCGTCCCTTCAGTTGACCCTTACCCTTAAGCCTCTTGGTCAAATCCGCTCCATCCTTCCAACGAATTGGAGTGCTCTGAGATGCTGGGTCTCCTGCGAACAAGCAGGAGTTTCATCAAGACTTAAACTAAGTATCAGAATGTTTAAAACGATTTGCTGTGGTGTGCAAATATTCGAAATTTCAAATAATTTGACCTGAATCGAATACACATAACTCGATTTGAAATTCTAATAGAATATTCGTGTGATTTCAATAATTTAAATAGTTTTTATTCCAATTCAATTAATTCGAATAGCTTGTGAATGTTAGTAAATACAATCCCAGTCATCACTTTTCGAGAAGTTACCATAATATTCTCGAGAAAAGTAACAAATGCTCCCCGAATGATAACCGTAAAGGTAATTTTGTCAGACGTTCATTATCTTTTTAAACATCATTCAGGTAACTTCTTGATAAATGTTGTATGGAGTATATGTACAAACAGTCTACAGATATTTGTTTCACGAATTGAAATGTTTACTACTCAAAATTAAGAAGAGATATAAAGTTTATAATTAAGTACATATGCAAGCCAGTGTCACCCCTTTATTTGCGATCACTTTCTTGAATATTAATGCATGACTTGGAATTTTATGGTAATTAAAAACTAACTCGTATAATAAATGAGTTGCTGAAATAAACTTTTGCACACACGTTTAACCCCTTGAGTGTTGATATTTGTACATGTACAATGTACATGTCAATGACAGTCGAATGGTTATTAGAGATTAACAATGTTTGGCATTTAATTAGGTAATATTTAGTTATGGGCTTCATACGAGATTGCTAATATTGATAAATGTATTTTAAGGAGGCTTTGTGATAAATTAAACGAAATACGAAGCATTACGCAAAATTTTAATTTGTCGTAATGCGAATAATTATATTTAAGCCAAAAATATCACATAAAACAAAGTAATCCCTATATTCCAAGTCTGTATCGGAACTTGTTGCAAATTTAAACAAGGAAAATATTATTATACCCAAAAATATTAGATTCTCATACTCGCAAAAATAGATGTAAAGTTGCAAATTGTTTCCACATTTGCTTGGTCCACTGTATATGTAGCGACTTTCATGAGAAAGTACATTACTCAATTTTGGTTTCCTCTTAGAGAGCTTTGCATATTATAGGACAAAAAAATAAGGAAGCACTATAGAATGATGTATGTTGCGATTTTGTTTTAAAATTCAAAGGAACAGTTTTTCCATATTTTCTATAACTTTAAGTGCAGTCTTAAGAAATTTAAGAGGACACCGAAGAAGGCGGCATAATCAACTGTAGCATTAGACATTGAACATTTTTTTGAAACTCATTTCTATTAAGATTTGAAAAGTTTTAATTGTCACAAAATCTAGATCATAAGGAAAATAAAAGATATAAAGTAAAACTTGCATCTTAGATTCCTCTTTTTTTATTTATTTATCACAAAGTTCATTCTATGAAAAAACTCATTGATCAGGTACGATAATAAATCCTATTTGTAACTTATATCGCTATGCTATTGATACACAAATCTATATAGGAGTTAAATAGACAAGAGTTGGAACGATGGGTCTTACGACCGTCCCCTTCGATCTTATTTAGCTTTCTCATAGAAGCTTTGTAGATAATTTTTAAAAAAGAAGCAAAAGCAAGTGTCATTTCACTTAATTTCATAAAATGAATCATAGCACAAAGACCATTAATCCATCTTTTCTATATACATCAATTAGAGTGTGACAAATAAAGAAACTCATAACATTTTTTATATCTCTTTTTTCATACATACATATTTGGATATCTACAAGGATGGAAGTGTACAAAAATTCAAACATTTTTGAGAATATTGGAATTATCTAAAAATAGTTGAAGAGAAGCAAATATTTAATAAAAATTTTTAGATCAGTTTTAAATGATATTCTCACTACTAACCACTTGTAATGCTACTTCCTCATACCATTTATTGTGATTACGAATGGAAATCACTCACCGGATGAACCAAGATGAAACTCTTTGGTAAGAACATTATTTTCAAAGTATGGATTTTCATCGAAATGAAAGTTGATTCTGTAACCAGACTTGATATCCTCAAATTCCTCGACCTCAAGCTTATTGAGATATCGCAGCGCATCTTCCTCCTCCTCTTCGAGTATCTCTGCTATTTTTTTGTTATTGACAAACTGATTTAACTGTTAAGGAAGTACATCTATCAATAAAGCAAAAAGGCCTAGAATATCGATAACGCAGTGTTAAAAATTTATTTTAAATTGCAAGTATTGTAATTGGCTATTCCTCGAGGTCGCAAATACAGCACGTACGTGTTTATAATCAAAACAGGGCGACAATACTGACCGGGACGTCGGCTTATGAACCGACAACAAACAAATCGTCACAGCCCAAAAACGTTCCACGACGTTGCCAAGTATAATGTGAGGATAGTGATGCGTGTAAGCTCGACAATTTTTATGGACCAAGCGCGCGGTTGATGGGATAGCGAAGAGTCGCGTGTACGTACAGTAGATAAGGATGCGGGGGTACGAGGGGTTGCAAGATGGCGGTGCGCGGACCGGCTTCCGCCGGCAGTCGGACAAGTGTCAAATCTCGATGCGACAATGGATAACGAATAAATAAACATATGACGTGATAGAAGGATACAGCGGTAACCCAGAAATTGGGTATCCTCTTGATGATGTCGTTGCGTTTCTGGAAATAGGGTTTCCGGAGTTTGTTGTACTTCTTTTCGACCTCGAGTATCTCGTCGCTGGCTTTTTCATTGAGGCCGTCGATTTGATTCTGACAGCCGTCGATCTCCTCGAGTGTTTTCTGTATCTCTAGATCGTAGTCGCGATCCGTGCCGTCACCCGAGCCAGGTTCCTCTAGCTTCTTCACCTTTTTATTTGGCGAAGCCATGCTTGCTCCCGCGAACACTCGAGATCGCTCCGCCGCCTATTTCGCGGTTTGTTTGCCGCTACTTATCTCAAACTCACGCGCTCTATCTCCCTCGAATTTTCTATAGACTAACAGTCGATCACACTTCGAGCACCGAACGTTTTCCTATTGCTGTTTTTCTCTCGGTGCCTTAAGACGCACCATACAAACGACACGTTCAGGACCGTTCGACGTCGTTGCGCGGCGCGCAAGCCGCTAATTTTCACCGCGGGAATACCGCATCGCAACAGATAGAAAAAACCAACGAATTGCGAGATGCCTCTTCCGCACGGTACACGCACGACCACTGTCGCCAGACGCCGTCTACCTTTACCGCGTACTATTAATAATAACCAACGATATTGCCATATAGTCCAGATTGTAAAAGATGGACAACTCTCATTGGTTTACGCTTCACCTATTATGTTGCGTATATACAATGGCATACATCGATCATCCTTGAAATTCAGAGGGAGACTTTCAATTATTACTAAACCTCTAGGGATTTATCACGTTACCTCCGGTTCACTAAAGTCAATTGTGTTAGTATTACTTCTTGTAAAAGTTCTACAAAAAGCTTGTCATATCAACGAGAATACTCTTCCGAGCATTATATTGTTCAACAGCTTATTGCCCATGGATGCTTATTGCCGATTTAGAAAACTTATAAATACATATGGAGTGTCGCTGATGTGCTGTACTGACTGAGCTGCTGTGAATTCGAGTGAGATAGCACCATTAATGATCGCAGAGGACTGAGAGAGACCGACAGAAATATGTAGCGATGTGCTACCCCTCGGTCAGTAATAAAGCCTGTAATGCAAGATTCCCCTCAGTCAGTAATAAAATCTGTAATGCAATTTTCGAAGCCACGATTGATCTTTCGAATAAAAGAGGAGAGCCGGGAACTGCGTCTTATAACTCTACAGTTCACCGTTCTCATTTTTTATCCGCAAGATTAATTGTGGCGGAGAAATGTGCGATGAGAAAATTCTGGTATCTTTCTCGCATGACTTTGGTTCGTAAGAAAACTTCGACGTCCAGTCAAATTTCGTTTGAAAACGTGAAAAAAATTTAAATAATTGTATATTACCGACCGTTCAGAAAATAAATATGGCCGCTCGAAATGTCAACAACATGCGTTTTGGTGGGTCAATGCTGGAGTAGATTTCTCTATCGACTTTGATCGGTGAATATACTATGGGTGCGGTCCGAATCGCGCTCACAGCGCTTACGATGCACAAACTGCTAACGTGCGGTCCGATTCAATGAGCGTGCTAACGTCTGTTTGCAGTTCTAGTAATTCGGACCACTTGTGAGCGTGCTTACTCGTTCGACACAATCATACAAATCATCATGGCCTATCAACTCGAGAAGGTAGTTGCACTTCAAGCATTTTCTACAATTGACGAAAGTGACGACAGTGATACAGAAAATATAATAGAACAACATGATGTTGTTTCGTCAACAACATCAAGTAGCTCCGAAGATGACGAACTCCTTTACGCAATTCTTGTGTTAAGAAAGAACCGAGGATGATTGGAGCACAGACCTCGCATTGAAAACTACGTTGACAGAGCTATTCACTAATTTTCTGATCAAGAATTTAAATCGCATTTCAGGTGAGTACATCAAATTAGTTCAACTTGTGATAAACACTGATAAATGTACAAATTAGGAAGATTTACATGAGTTGCCGTTTCTGGTCTTGTCAGCAGTGATGCCAGAAACCGGCCTCCACAGCATGACGCACACAAGCGCACGCCCGTGTACGTGTGACCGCCCGAGCTCGTGGAACATCGGACAATAGAAGGAGACAAACATATGACTGTCTGTCTCTTTCGCTCTCGCTCGGCTCGGGCTGCACGCGCTGCTACTGCTGCTAGTGCTCGGGCTGTCGCGCGATACATTTAACTCACAAGGAAAGGTACTTTGGTGTCCCCCTCCGATTTTAATGCAACTCACGTATGTTGTAGAGCATCGAAAACTAAAAGACACGTATTTTTTTTTATCGGCGGAAAAACATTTTTAAGGGGTGAAATCGCCCTTCAAAAATAGCATGTCAAGGGGTGATTTTGCAGTTTCACCCAGAAGGCGTCAACCGATTTTAATAAAACAAAAACCAAAATACTCCTCATTGAAGACAATAAAAATTCCACGTGGAGTTGAAGAAAAAAATTCATTTTTAGGGGTGAAACTGCATAATCACCCCTATTTTTGAAGGGCGATTTCACCCCTTAAAAATGTTTTTCCGCCGATAAAAAAAAATACGTGTCTTTTAGTTTTCGATGCTCTACAACATACGTGAGTTGCATTAAAATCGGAGGGGGACACCAAAGTACCTTTCCTTGTCAAACTGACAAGGGGACCTCCAGGTACGTGGAACACCGATTCGGACCAAATTTTTTTTACAGGTAGGTCGTACCCAGGGGTGCAATAGGTACAAGTAATAGGATGCAATACTCAGCCGTTTTCGAGATATAAAATATTAAAAATTTCCGAGCGTTCATATACTCTCTATATACTCTCTGCGTTGAGTCATATTCAACAAGAGCGCGTAGCATAGTCGGCAGCGTCTCCGCTTCGTAACCACTGGATCGCCGGATCGAATCCCGGCGCGGACTTTTTTTTTCATTTGAAATTATTATTCTTATTATTATTATTAAATCATTTCTACGGCAACTACTATGCGATTATATTAATATTTCCGTAAATGAATGAATAAATATTTTTTATTGTGGATCATTTTGGTGTTATAAGGAAAAACGAGCAGCTTCTTTCTATATTTATTTTTTGGTTGAAAGGTAGGGAAAGAATTGTAACAAATGAATACACGAGTTTAAAAGAATAACAAAAGATTTTTGCTGATGAGGAGGGTTTACCAACGTGCACTGTAAAGATCATTCCACCAAAGTGCACTCCGTTAGTGTAACCGTGCGATGTATATTTCGACCGCCAAGTTAAAAATGTTATCAAGAGACTTCAGAATTGTTCTTATATTATCGAACAGGATAGGGAAATTAATTCTAGGGAAGACTGTATCAAAATTCAATCTATTGTTCACCGTCAACTGTCTTCTACGATATTTTGCGACATGTTGCAATACGCTTGGTTCGCTCCTAAATTATATCACGACAGGAGATCTTTCCTAAACGTTAACGAGGTTTGCTTCGCGATTGACGTCTTGAAAAATCCTTGTGGATGCGGAAACTCGGCATTTATTACGTGCGCCCGATGCCGAAATAATTATTGTTTTCCATGTTTTTATAATCAGTACCACCCTAGTTCTTGTAGTTGTGATAACCAATGAAAAGTTAATAAAAACATTGGTTATTCTTTTAAACTCGTGTATTCATTTGCCACAATTCTTTCCCTACCTTTCAACCAAAAAATAAATAAATAAATAAAACTACTCGTTTTTCCTTATAACACCAAAATGATCCACAATAAAAAATATTTATTCATTCCTTTACGGAAATATTAATATAATCGCATATAAGTTGCCGTAGAAATGATTTAATAATGATAATAAGAATAATAATTTTAAATAAAAGAAAAAATCCGCGCCGGGATTCGATCCGGCGATCCAGCGGTTACGAAGCGGAGACGTTGCCGACTATGCTACGCGCTCTTGTTGAATATGATTCAACGCAGAGAGTATATAGAGAGTATATGAACGCTCGGAAATTTCTAATATTTTATATCTCGAAAACGGCTGAGTATTGCATCCTATTACTTGCACCTATTGCACCCCTGGGTGCGACCTACCTGTAAAAAAAATTTGGTCCGAATCGGTGTTCCACGTACCTGGAGGTCCCCTTGTCAGTCTGAGTTAAATGTACCGCGCGACAGCTCGAGCACTAGCAGCAGTAGCAGCGCGTGCAGCCCGAGCCGAGCGAGAGCGAAAGAGACAGACAGTCATGTCTGTCTATTTCTATTGTCCGATGTTTAACGAGCTCGGGCGGTCACACGTATACGGGCGTGCGCTTGTGTGCGTCATGCTGTGGCGGCCGCTTTCTGGCATCACTGCTTGTCAGTCGATGCAATCTCACGAGTAATATTACTAACCAATGACTTCTTCAACTAATCATTCATTGCAAACTGAAACTTTTGTAAAGCTGATTTGTAAACTCCTGTACAGGTGGCACACCAGTGAATTTCTATATAACTCATGCACATCTGGATGATCGATGAGTTTGTCAGCTGTACAGAGACTGAGGATTTTGTAAGTTAATGTTGTTATACCAGTACCGCGTAATTGGATTATTCGGTATTCGGTATAATATTAAAAGTTATTATTTTTTGGGATCGTTTGCCGATAAGGAGATGAATCTCGAATAACAGATGAAAACGCGAATTTATATGAAAGGAAGTATTTATTATAGGCAACGGTAACTTTCCGTTGTCTATTTAATTGTCAAAGTAAGAAGTACAATAATACGTTGTTTCGAATATTTCACGAGGAACCAACCGTTCTCTGTTGAGTCTAAATTAATACTGATTTTGGTAAAGCAGTTAGCAACTGCGGTAGCTAAAATCCCTTAGTTGGCAGTTTTAGCTTTAGCCAATCGTAGATTACCTAGCAAGTCGCCTCATGCTGCGTCGGCGTCTACCTCGCATCCTGTCTTGAACGAATTCTATATTTTAGAATTCTGTATCTAGCTGTGTCGGCGTCTACCTTGTATGCCGCGACACAACATCCCTCTCCCTTAAAAGGAAAATTTTTTACTTCAGTTGGTTTCCCGTTTACATATAATGTTTTTCCCAATTACATATAATGTTTTTTCGTTTGTCAATGTCGTTCGGATCGAGGAAGTCGTTCTCGATTGGAAGGACGATTGCATAACCTGGCCAGCTCGGTTCGCAGTCGTTCCTCTGGCGTTGTCATCCGAGTGGCTCGAGGTTGATGGTTACCTCGGCGGCTGCCAGGGTTGTTGCCTCACTAGTTCTCGGTGGTGTTCTGTTTCTTTTGTACCTGTAACATTTAAACAGAACGTAGCCAACCAAGGCTATCGGTGCTATAGCGCCCAAGGAGTAGAAACTCAGATTGTGGATGTGTTGCATCCCGTCTCCGGCAGTATTGAGGTTGTCCATGATTTGGTCGGTTCGAGCTCCGAGCTTTTGAAGCTCTTCTGGGTCTCGCAGCACGCTCTGTAGTGGAATTGTCCTCTCGGTCTGCGTAGGGGGCGCCTGAGCTTCAATCTCCGTTAATTTCAAATTGAACGGCGGAAGGTAGTTTTCCCGGATGATCTGCGATGTTCGCCCGATGGTTTTGATGCTGAAATCTCGGGCGGTTACTATACATACGCCTACCAAAGCCAGTATTCCCGTATTATTTAACATTTCAAGCCGAGTGGGATTTTTCCCACAATTTTTCTAGGGTTGGCGCGACGTATAGCCATCACCCTTGCTGTTGCATTAGGACGATGAGGAGATGGGTTAGTTGAATAACCCTTTTCGCGCATTTCTCGCCGTTATCTGTGTCCATTTTCGCTGTAGGCATTTAGGTCAGTCAGTCGCATAAGTACTGACGCTTTTTTCATAAATATTAATATTATCTTGAAATATTGAAATATTTTGGCATATTTCACTGTCATTTGCAGAAATCGAATTACCTATTAACATGTGTATATCAACCGAATAGAGTGTGCACGTTGACTTATTTTTTCCAAAATTAAGTATGCTCCTAGAGGCTTCATTTCTTCAATTTACTCTATATATTCTTTTTACACTCCACGCTGAACACTCTCCTGTGTCAGTATTAATATGCTATACATTTTTCGAGGTGCTTTTCTGGCACGGTCACAGTATTCCGTCCCCTCTGGATTGCGTAATGAAAGAGCAATTTCTTTTCAATTGTTTCGTTTAATATATTTTTTCTATATGTACCAGGTGTATGCATAAGTTTTTTCCGGTTTTTTGGTAAAAAAAACACGTAATTTTTTAGGGAAATTAATTTTTGTTTTATTCAAAATATTGGCCATCGGCTTCTACACATTTCGCCCATCTTTCAGGTAACTTATGAATACCATGCCAGAAAAACTGCTTGTCTTTTGCGGCAAACCATTCGTCGAGCCATTTTCCAACTTCCTCGAAATTGCTGAAGTGCTGCTCTGGGAGCGCGTACCCCATTGATGCGAAGAGGTGATAGTCAGATGGCGCCAGGTCTGGCGAATACGGCGGGTGCGGAAGGATGTCCCATCCAAACGATTTCAAGGTGTCTTTCACTGCTTTTGCTGTGTGAGACGGCGCATTGTCGTGTAACAAAATCTTTTTGCCATGTCTTCTGGCCCATTCCGGTCGTCTTTCGATTAATGCGTGGTTTAAATTAATAATTTGTTGGAGATAGCGTTGTGTATTAACGGTTTCGCCGGGCTTCAAGAGTTCATAATACACAATACCGCTCTGGTCCCACCAGACATAGAGCATGGTCTTCTTGCCGAAGCGATTTGGCCTTGGTGTTGAAGGACCGGCTTCACCAGGTGAAAGCCACGATTTTTCCCGCTTCGGGTTTTCAAAATAAATCCATTTTTCGTCACCCGTCACAATTCGATGCAAAAATGATTTCTTTTCGTGGCGTTAAAGCAGCACTTCACAAGTGACTTTGCGATTTTCTATTTGACGTTCATTCAAATCGTGTGGGACCCATTTACCGAGTTTATTGATCTTCCCCATTACTCATAAACGTCTGTTGATTGTTTCTTGTGACACATGTAATGCTTCTGCTAATTGCCGTTGAGTTTGAGTTGGGTCATCATCCAATAACTCCTGCAATTGCTCGTCTTCGCATTTTTGTGGTCTACCAGAGCGCTCACTGTCTTTCACATTGAAATCACCACTTTTAAATTGTCGAAACCATGTCTCACATGTTCTAATCGATGGAACGTGTTCACCATATGTTTCTGCCAGCAAACGTTGACTTTCAGCAGCCTTTTTCTTTTGATTAAATAAGAAAAGCAATGCGTGCCGCAAATGTTCTTTTTCAGGCACAAAACTCGACATGATCACTGAACGATAAAACAAAGACGCTAGTTTTTGGCGGACTCAACTTGTGTGTGTTTGTAGGTTAATGTCAGACGAACAAAATGACGTATGTGTCAAATTAATACGCTGCGTACTTTTCGCTGGCGCCATCTCTTAGTTAAACCGGAAAAAACTTATGCATACACCTGGTATATTTATCTCTGAATGCCTGTTGAAAAAATTAGGTCTGCTAAGACCTCTTCTACTTTATTGGAGCTCCCTACCCTGCATCCTGAGGGGCTCCTTCCCACATTTATTTTCTAGCTAATATTTAGTTTTAACTAGCTATAAGTATTCGAATTTCCTGAGCTATTAGTGCTCGATAAAGAGCTTCAGGCGGTTTGCATGCACCGCCTGAGTTTTTCGTCCCTTTCGGACGACGTAGTTGACGGGGGGCCTCTTCTCTACTATTTCGTGAGGTCCCGTCCACTTCGGGGTTAGCTTGGCTGACCGCCCCCTGCGCACCGTCTCATCGTGGAGGAGTACTCGTTCGCCGACGCGGTACTCCTGTTCCTGCGCATTGTGGTCATATGCATTCTTTGACTGTCTTTTCGCGCCTTCTAGGTTGGTGCGCGCTACAGGCCATGCGGCGTGTAATCGCTCGCGTAACTCGTGGACGTAATCATCGTAAGCATAGGTGCTGCGGGAATCCTGTTTCACGGCGGTCGGCAACTCAGCCTCGCGCCCGTACACCAACACGTGGGGAGACAGTCCGGTCCCCGTATGTGGAGTAGTGTTGTACGTGAACATCGCATATGGCAGCCACTCGTCCCAATTTCTTTGATCCTCGTCTATGAAATTTTTTAGGTACTCAGCGATCTTTCTGCAATGCGTTCTTTCTAATGCGCCATTTGATTCCGGATGGTAGGCCGTCGTTTGTATCTTCTTGATTGGCAGCAGTCGACACATTTCTTTGAAGGTCGAGCTGAGGAAGTTCGTACCCTGATCCGATAGTATCATTTCCGGCGTTCCGTGCCGGCAAATTAATTCTTCAACGAGTGCTCTAGCGACTGTCGAAGCCTCTTGGTTCGGCAGTGATATCGCTGCACTGTATTTTGTGAGCGCGTCCTGGATCGTAAGTATGTATTTTTTCCCGGAAGTGCTTTCCGGTAGCGATCCTACGATGTCGACCGCAACTTTTTCAAATGACCTTGATGGGGTGTTCGTTACCACCATCGGCACTCGTTCCTTTTTCCTGATTTTATTCTTTTGGCAGGATTCGTGGGATGATATGTAATTTTTCAAATCCCTTCTCAGGCCGGGCCAGTCGTACTTGGTCCGGATCCGATGCAACGTACGCCGTATACCCTGGTGCCCTCCTATGGGGGTGTCGTGGTATTCTTTAATTAATTTCAGGCGGTCATCGGCAGAAGGAGTGGCTACGCCACTGCGGCAGTCGCTATACTTTTGATGTGTAAACATCTTTAGCGGCGGTATGGGTCTAAATTGGAGCAAATGAAACGGAAGTATTTAAGGGGAAGTGCCCTATCTATCTATGCGCAATACCCTAGTGCGCAGCTACTTAAGCGCTCGTGGTACGGCATAGAATTAAAATGCGATTAGGCGTCGGTAGAATAGATCGCCAGAGAAATTAGTGACCCACATAGTAGATTTGTGACGTGTACAAAGCCTAGCTACTGTTTCGGCCACTGCTTCCCCTAGCGGACTATATATATATAGTGAATTTATATATATATATAGTGAATATATATATAGTGACTATATATATATAGTGAATTTAATTCTTTGAAGTGACATAACATACTGCCAGTAAGTAAACTGAAAATATTTTTACTAAAAATATATACCACGTCGATTAGTTATACTATTAAAATATTTTGAGGTTGTGAACCGTTTTCATGAAAAATGTCTCTCAAATAAAAAACTAAAAATTATTATTTTCAATTAATTTTTAAATATTTAATTTAAAAACTTTCTCATTAAAATCAATTTATTTAACTGAAAAATGTAATTGTTTAAAACACATTGTTCAGCTATACGCTTAGTATGGCGTTTTTGTGTTGTAAACCACTTCTATGAAAGATAACAATTTCAAACAGATTCATTGAAAGTTCATTAATGATATTGTTCGAGAATTCAGATGTTGGAGATAAGTGGACTGTAAAATTGTAGCAGGTAAATTAATAGTCAGTATACAGATGTAGATTACAGTAGCATTTATTGCTCTTCCTGTCAAAATGCAGTGGACGTAATTACATAAATAAAACAAGTAAAATATAGAAAACAAGGTATCAAAATAAGCATATAAAGAGGGAATAAATTTCGGTGAACTAGTTACCACATACGATTATATTAATCGGTGTAATTTGATGAGATGTGCTGTCACGACCGGGCCTCGCGGTGAAGGTGACGCCGGGTGCACGACACAATGAGCCAATATGTTGATGTACTGGTTGGCCGACGTCAATATATCAGTGTAATATGATGGATGAGTTTGTAGAGACTGTAGGTCGACAGAGTTTATCGATGAGACTTATTTAGATGCACTGAACTATTTTGAGCAAGCACGAAACACGGTGGAGTAGAGAGCTGTCCGAGAGCAAAACGCAAGATGGCTGCATTATACGAAGCAGCCGTTTTCTCTTCAAGCGGTCGTAGTGCGCTTGCGCGCAGAGATCTGTAGCTTGGCACGCTGACCTAGTGTGGGATCTACAGCTCCTGCGTGGTGCTGCCGCTGAGTGGCAACAGCAAGCAGTTGCCCTTGCTAGCCTGCAGTGCGCAGTCTCGCTACGCTTGGCAGAGCGTTCGAGCATTCTCAAACAGATATACAAATTCATTACAAAAAACTGAAATTTAATATTTTTAACTGATTTTTGAAACTGAAAAATAAAAATTTTAACTGATTATTGACTATCTTTATACAAAAAAATCAACTTTTCCAAATAAATTAATGATTTCTCAAGGTTAATTATTTTACAATGGGAATAATGATATTAACAAATTGAAAAATAATTTGATTGAAATATGTTGAGAATCCGTCCGGATGAAGCTTGACCGATCTGTGAATGTATTGAAAAGGGATGAGAACTCACTCAAGGCAAGAGGAAAATAAACCAGACACATAGATGTTATGCTGAGGAAGCGGTTTATTTCTGCCTTCCTTCGCAGTATTCAAAATACAATTTTAAATAATACCAGTTTAACACAATAATTAAAATTTACACCAAAAGACTTTAAACAACCAAATAGAATTTAGACTCAGAATGTGAGCAGCACACAATTATATTAATTGTGCGCTGAGTTTGAACATGAGAAAGCGGTGCGTGCAAAGCAGTGATGACTGCGCAGCACGACACGCTAAGACCACTGAGTGCGAAAACATGAATTAAACTGGTGAATGGAATTTTGGTATGATAATGTGAGCAGCACACAATTATATTAATTGTGTGCTGAATGTAAACTTGAGACAGCGGTGCGTGCAACGCAGTCAGGACAACGCAGCACGACACGCCGATACTACTGAGCGCGAAAGTGTCTGTGTGTAATTCACTGCAAACACTCAGCAGTGTATTGCAGAGTGGTTGCAATGAATTAATGAGAGCACTTGCAACTGACGTTGCTTGAGTGCAGTGATTTTATTTGAGAACAGCTACGTAGTCATTACTGCGTAGCACAATATGACAGAGACTGAGACTGCTTGGTCGAGCAGCAAAATATTCACTGCATTTTTCCAGCAGAATTACTGGGGGAAAATACAGTGAACACTCGGCACATGCTTAATTGTATTAATTAAGCCGGCAAAATACCATGAGGAGAACGTGGTACAGCATGTGCTGCATCGCACGCCACTGGTGAGACCAAGTGTTGATGCACCAATCTTCTCCTTACTGGCAGTGAATTAATACATAATTATGCCAGAGCACTCTTACCTTGAGCAATGAGTCCTGATGAGATATGTTGAGCGATGCCGATGTAAAAGGGTTGATGTAAAGTCCCAAGAGTCTCGTGGATGTGCGTGCTGTCCAAAGGATGTGCGTCGCAAGAGTGCCGAATTCTCAAGATGGCTGCGAGTATGAAATTTACGTTGAGCGCTGGAGTCAGTTGAGCGAGATAGCCGGTGAGCGAAACCGAAGTCAAGCGAGAGAGACATCCTCTCGCTCGACGCGGCATGCCAACGAGGCACATCCTCGGCTTCGCGAAGCCCTGCCTCGGCTATCTTCGGCTCAACCGAAGAACGTGTGCTAGAGCACCGCAACAGGTAGGCGCACGACGCTTATCGATCGCCGAGCGCCAGCTGATTTTTCAACAAAATAATTCAAAAAATGACATCTTGGCTTCATATATAAATAAAAATTGTGAAAAAATGAAAAAAAAAATTTTATTAAATATTTAATTTGCAATAAAATAAAATTGAAAAATAATCATAATGATGTCGTTATAATTTTCTAAGTGAATAATTTGTTAATTTCAGAAATGGGTAAAAATTCAGCAGAATACATGAGAATGTACAGGAAACGAAAACGTGAAGAGAAGTTGGCAGCAGAACGAGTGGAGCAGTGAAATATCGCTCGCACTAACACTCAACGTACGCGAGATTTTAGAGCACGTGTTGCCAATTCAATTCTTAATTCTGCACCATCAACGAGTAGTTTGGATAACATCAGAAGTATCGTTGATCATGCAACTTTAAGACCAGCAACATCGGCATTTCATGTGGACCCATCGACTTCAACAACAGCAGACGGCAACCCTATGGAAAGAGAAGCAACACCGGATATAGGTGAAGCACAGAATGCTGCATGTGATGAAGAAGAAGAACAACAAGCAGTTAATTATTTTTAATATACAAAGCATGCAAAGGCCCACGCTGAATTCAGAAAAAAATTCCTCGATAACAACTTCGGTGCAATGTGCAGCGTATGCGATCGGTTATGGACTGAAATGGACCTAAGAGCGCCGCCACCGTGTTCAAAGGATGTTCTTGCAGCTGATTTTCCTGACATGAATTTCGAAACTGCGCTCGTCTGTGGTACTTCTTACGTCTCACTACATAAGAAGAAAATACGAACGTTATCGAAATCGAACGGTTTTACTTATCCACCAAAGCCGGCTCACTTACCAGAGCTTGATATAATCACGGAGCGCTTGATCTCACCAAGACTACCCTTCATGACGATCAGAAGCCTTCGACATAGCAATGGTCAGTACGGAATCCTTGGACAAGTTATAAACGTACCAGTATCAGTAGATAATATGGTTCAATTGCTTCCACGAGAACTTGATTATGATTATGCTATTAATGTCCATATAGCACGAAAAAAATTCACAAAAATTCACATCTTATCGGATATGTAAACAAGCGTGTTGTCAAAATTTGGCTTGAATATTTAATGCAACAAGAACAAATTTTATAATATCACAGTTAATAACGCGTTCTTTCCAACTGACGAACAGCAAACAGCAGCCGCAGACAAACCGAGTCATGATGAGGTGAGCGAAGAGATCCGCATCGAAGAAAGTTTAACAGCTCAACAGCAGTCCTTGCTTTGGAATGAAGAAAAGTATCTTCGTATTGCTCCCGGAGAAAACACCATACCAAAATGCATTCTCTTTGATGAACATTGTGAAGAATTATCGTTTCCGTCCATCTATCTCGGCCAATTCAGAACTTTCAAAGAAGAAATTCGAGTGACTCCATTCATGATGGCAACAAGCGAGTTACGCAGGGCTGATCGTCGAGGCGTATATCCTACTCATTTGCTATTTATGGCCATGAAAATTATGCGAATCCGCACTCGTGATTTACTTCAAATGTCTTTTAAGTTCATTGGCAAAAATAATACTGTGACAAGCACAGATAGAATCAGAAGAATACGTACGAGGATGTATTGAAGAGAATCTCGCATTTTTACGCCATATCCCCAACTCAGCGTATTACTGGGCTTCACGTAAGAAAGACCTGTTCGCGATGACTGAAAGACTTGTTCGACAATTTGGTAAGCCAACATTCTTTCTTACAATGAGTGCTAATGAAATTGGATGGCCAAAACTACTCAAATACTATAATGGGGATTGTTCAATCGAAACGATATAGTCCATTCGGTGACAATTATGTTGTTCATTAGTTCAAGCGTATCGAGTTTCAACATCGTGGCAGCCCTCATGCTCATCTACTGATATGGTTAAATAATGCACCTGTAAATGCCGTTGGCTCAGATATGTCAGCAGCTGTAAATTTAATAGATCGGTTAATATCCGTCTCACCAGAAAACACTTCCGGACACACGAAACTTCAAACCCACAAACATACGTTTACTTGTTACAAAAAAATACGTAGCGCTCGAGCACAACAATGTCGTTTCGAAGCACCATTCATGCCTAGCCGAACAATTGTAATTCTTATCCCAATGAGTGCCGATGATCCTCGAAGGAATGCGCTTGCAAAATTATACAAACGGATGTGAAAGTCACTTGAAGAGAACGACTATAGAGATATTGAACATTTCTTCGAAGAGCACAATATTACTTCGGATGATTTTTACTTGGATGTATTGCGAGCGGGAATTAACAGACCTAAGGTTTTTATCAAACGGGAAACCACAGAGAAATGGATCAATCCGTTGAATTCATGCATTTTAAACGTTCTTGGGTCGAACACTGATTTTCAATATATAACTGAGGAATACTCGTGTGCCGCATACGTTGTTGAGTACGTTAATAAGACTAATCGTGGTATAAGTAATCTTATTATCAAAACGATTATCAAAACGATGGATGAACATCCAGAGTTTGATTTCATGGAGATCACACGAAAGATCATATACTTAACGCTGTTGAAATGACGAGTCAAGAAGACGCTTGGTATTTGTTACGACTGCCAATGTCATACAGTTCGACCGTAGTCCTTTATCTACCAACAGTTTGGCCAATCGAACGACAATGGGTAAGGAAAACAACGGAACAATTGGATAATGAAGAAATTGACAGTAATTCAACCGATGTCTGGAAGACAAATTGGTTTGAAAGATACAAAAGCGGCCACCCGATCTTGAACAACTTACTTTGGCACAGGCTGCCGCATATTACACGATTAGTGATAATAACCAATAGAAACGACGCAAAACAGGTCCCCGAATACTTCGCTATCGTAATTACGATATGGTCGCTGAGGCTGACGAGTACAAGCGCGAAATGGTAACTCTGCATCTGCCTTTCCGTCATAAAGAAACGGAGATTCTAGCGGAGAGAAAATTTGTGCAGCTATATGATGAAATGGAGGTGATCATTTTACAACGGAGGAAAGAGTTCGAGTCAGAATTAGATATAGCCAAGACGATTGAAATTTGTAAACAAATGTGTATTGCTCTGGAAGAACCTGATATTGACAATGCTATGGCTGATTTGCTTGCCACACGCGTTGCGGAAGCTGATCCATTTGCTGAATTCTATGCTTATGCAAATGCCGAAATGAATGAAGATATGAGGTTAGCTTTACTCAGTCGTCGAGTCACCAGTGTAGATGGATTGTTCATAGTGTCACCGACTAATGATCCGGTATTCTATCATGGAGTTCAAGATGCCAATTCAACGGCTGCTCTACGAATAGAATTTGAGCGCCTCAATTTAAATCCATTACGTACGGGTCAAGAAATAATAGTGAATTTCATCAAAGATAAAATATCATTCTACAATTTCAATTGCCAGAGTTTACGAGCACATTCTAACGATCTTCATGAAGAAGTACCTTAAAACTGCACTGTGCTCATGCTCTCTGAAACGTGGCTTGGCGAAGAAGAAGACGTTGACATTCCATACATTGACTGCTGCGTTAAACTTAAACGACAGGAGAGACGTTCCGCTGGGGTAGCGATTTATAAAAATCAGTCCAGTTCGCACGTTGTCACACCAAACATGGACATTAACTATCGCCAAATAACAGGAATAGGAGTAGCAGTACGAGATACTGGCGATATTTGTGCAGCTGAATGCCGTCTCACAAGTGGACAAACGATTCTTTCAGTCGTTGTCTACATCTCACCAAATCAATCAGTTCAGAGTATAATTGATTTTATTCATTGTGTACTACTGCCGTTCAGTGTGGGTGGTGCAGCACTTTTGAACAAGGACTATTACTGTTTGAGAAATCCATCCGGTGTAACTTAGCAGATCTTGAACCTGCGAATATATTGGAAAAATATGAGACTTCACTCACAACAGGGTGGAAATAAAACCAGACTAGTAGATGGAATTTGGAGAAAGTGGTTTATTACTTTCCGTACACACAATGTGATAATACATTTTAAAACAGTTATTTTTAATATAAAAGGAAACACAAAATATACTAAATTTAGAAAAATATAAAATAATGAACCAAATACACCAAAAATTTGAGAATTAGAAAACTGAATGTAATTAAATAGGCTAAATTTAATGATATGGACTGAGAACCAGCACACAATTATATTAATTGTGTGCTGTAGGTAATGAGAGTGATGTGCGCACCGCAGCCAGTGCTGCGGAGCATGCAACGCAGTGAGATATATGAGTGCGTAAGGTGGTATTACAATTCACAGCAAGCTCTCAGCAGCTTAATGCAGAGAGGTTGCAGTGAACAAATAAGAGCACTTGCAATTGAAATTGCTTGAGTGCACTACATGTATGAGACAAGCTACGCAGGCAGCACTGCGTAGCACAATACAACACATAATGAGGATGCACAAAATGAGCAGTGTATAGTCGCTGTACTCTTCCAGCAGATGTCCTGGGGAAAAGTACAGCGAATATAGTACACCTGCATAATTATATTAATTATACCGGCAAATTAAGCTGAGAGGAAACGTGGCGTGACATGTGCTCAATGCCGCCAAAAAGTGAGACCAAAAATGTTGATGTACCGATGAGAATCCAACTCCTCATTGCCATTGAATTTATGGTAAATTATAACAATGCACTCGTACCTGATTTTGAGTCCTGTTGAGCAAACGAAGGTGAGATAATCCGGTTGAGAAGAGTGAAATTGTCCGAGCCTTGAAAAGTGCGTGCGCTGTTCCGTGCGGATTTTCACGTAAGTGTCAAAATATCCAACATGACTGCGGGATATGAAAGCGTCGTTGGGCGCTGAAGTCAATTGAGAGAGATAGCCGGTGAGCGAAGCCGAAGTCAAGTGAGAGAGACACCCTCTCGCTCGACGCGGCATGCCTACGAGGCACAACTTCGGCTCCGCGAAGCCCTGCGTCGGCTATCTCCGCCTAACCAAACGCTGCGTGCTCGAGCACAGCAACGGGTCGACGCACGGCGAATATCGATCGCCGTGCGCCAGCTGATTATCCAACAATTACCTAATGCCCATGATTCTGAGTGGTGATTTTAATGTTAATTTTAATACTCCGGAAGCCGACCCTTTGAAAACGTTTTTAAAAGATACGTTTCAGCTAGAGTTAAATAGTAATAGAAACGTAGCTACAACACAATCTGGAACTGTAATTGATGCCGTTTTTCAAAGATTTCTCGATTTTTCAGCGTCGAGTGTATATGTATCGTATTTTAGTTCTCATAAGCAGATCGTCTCAAGTACAGCGATTTCGAATGAATAAAAAATTTGCAAACGCATTAAAATTGAATTCAATTGGAATAATTTTTTGAATAAAATCCGCCTTGTGCACAAATCCTCAACACACTTTCGTTCCGCATTTTCTCGCCACAAGATGTTTACACATCAATATCTCGAGTACTAGCAGACTCGCTCATTTTCTTTTTTATAACGCTGTCTTCGTTCGCGCTGCAGGAAGTTCGTGGGCTACGGGCCCCGCGATGCCTCGCTTCCTCAGCGGGCTTGTGCGATGCTCGGACCGCAGTTTCTTTGCTCGGTGTGCCCACCGGTAGCTCCGCTGTTGGTCGCTCTCTGTCTCGAGTGGCCTTGCAACGTTTGCTTTTCGCGGCCTTCCGCGCTTCGCGGGTCTGCCATGCTGTGCGGGGCCCGCTCCGTCCTTGTCAGCGGTGCTCGCAGTCTTACCAGTGGCTTGCGTATGTAGCTTGCGTGGTCTGCCCCTTCCCCGACCGCACGGCTTTTCGGCGGGGCTGTGGGGTTCAGTAGAGCGATCTGCATACACGCTGCGGATCTCTCTATCCTTGTCTGTAGCATTAGCAGGTGCTTTCTCTCGCTCTGCCTCGTTGCTGGGCTGGCCCGCTGTATTCTCGGCTCTCCGCTTTGTGCGGCTGTCCGTTCTCGGGCGCATGCTATCCTTTTCTTTCTCGTGGGCGAGCTCGACCTCTCGCTCCAGCGAGCTACCATGGCTATACGGGATATCTTTGGCCCTCCGCTTTGTGCGGTCGTTCGTTGTGCCGAGTTGCTCCGTCGTGCTGTCCTCTTTCGACTCACTGACTTCGTTCCTAGCTCTCGCTTGGGCCCTCGTCGTGAGGAATATACGGCTGAGCGCATCTGCATTCGTATTGCGCTTACCTGCCTTGTATTCTACATTAAACTCATGTTCCGCCAATTTTATTTTCCAGCGCATTAGTCTCGAGCCTGGGTCCTTTACGCCGAACAGCCAGCTGAACGGTTGGTGGTCCGTCACTACGGTGAAACGGGTACCATAAATATATGGCCGGAATTAAGCGAGAGCCCAAACTATTGCGAGTAGCTCTTACTCCGTGTATTACTATGTCGTCGAGGTACACATCGCATTTGACGCCCTGTAGTCCTGCTAACGCGGAGTTCATTAGCCGCTGGAAAGTCGGTGGTGCGTTCTTCAGTCTGAATGGACATAAAATGACCCTGCGCAGTGGAAAATGCCGTTTTTTCTTTGTCTTGCTGCGCCATCGGGATTTGGTGAAATCCAGAGACGAGAATCAAAGTCGTATAATATCGGGCCCGTCCCAACTGGTCCACTATTTCGGTGTTATTGGGCAGTGGGTACGAGTCTCCGATGGTGGCTTCGTTCCACTTCCGAAAGTCCACCACTACGCGCATTTTTTTCACTCCGGCGGCATCGGGTTTCTTAGCCACGACCATCAGCGGCGTGCTCCATTGACTCCTGCTGGACTAGACTATTCCTTCCGCTAGCATTTTTTCTGTCGGCATGTCCACTTCTCTTTCTCGTGGTCGAGTTTAGCCTCTCGCTTCGACGAGTTATGGTGATTGCCTTGGGTATCTTTGACTCTCCGCTTTGTGCGGCTGTTCGTATACCCGATTGCGCTATCTTTCTCTTTCTTATGGGACTTTCTTTCCTGTCCCACTTGGGCTCGTGTGGTCGCGTATATGCGACTCAGAGCGTCTGCATCTATATTTCTTTTTCCGGCTTTCTGCATTTTACCGGACCCATGCCCCGATTTTACGTTCTTCTCAAGCAAGCGTTGCGATCCTAGGTCCTTCGATCCGACCTTAAAGGGTGCGCGATACTTCACCTCGTGCGTGCGCTGTCGCGTGTTCCCTCGTAGATGGAATACACCCGTGTATTCGCACATTATTCCTGCGTGAGCTGCTTCCTTTTCGCTGCTGAGGGGCACCAAGTCGGGCTTCCGTTGGCGCTGCGCAAACCGTTTGGCCTTCTTCCCCGTGCTCTCTGAGCTTACGCGCAGTGCCTTGACCTGCCGGCTACGTACGGTCTTCGCTATCTCCGACGGCTCGCATGTCATCGTCGGCTGTTGCACTTCCCCATTGCATTTAGAAACTTCTAAATTCACTCTTTCGGTTCTCGACGGTGTGACACGGGGTCTCGCTATGATGCCTCGGCCAATCCCGCTCCTTGTAGGTAGTCCGACAAATTTATTCTCCATGGCGGCATCTATGTTAGACCCGTTTCCGGAAGCAAGATTTATCTTTGTAAGCAGGCCTATGTATTTGAACGTGGCGGCAGTTCTACTGCGTGGTGAGGAATCTATCCTCGTCGCGCCGTCCCGTAGCGGCATGCAGTGCCCATACCACTTGAGCATCTCGCCATGCAGGATGTCCGCTTTATGCTGCTTGATAAAGTCCATGCCAAGTAATCCGTTGACCTTCAATGGCACATTGTTCGGAACGATGTAGAACCAATGCTCTACATTTAAAGCCGGTGTCTCGAGTACAATATTAGCTATCCCGAGGGGGGTGAATTTTTCGCCCGCCACCCCCTGCAGCTCTACGGTGCAGTCGCTCACCATTCTTCTGCTTGCACGCAGGTCTCTGCTGGACAGTTAGCGTATTCAATCTCAGTGCGCCCAGCGTATTCACGCCTGCTGTGGCTGGATCTGGCCCCGCGGTTACCGTATTTCTTGCATCTTTGTGGCCTACATTTCTTCCCTGTCGGGGCGGCTGCGTCGGCTCGCGTTTATTCTGCGACAGTCTCTTCCGGCAGTCCTTCCACATGTGGCCTTTCTTCTGGCAGTAATTGCAGGTTGTTTCCACATTATGGATTGACTTGTTTTCACTGGGTACTGGTAGGCTTACTCGTCCCGTATCCCGGGTGCAGTCTCGAGCCATGTGTCCAGTTTTTCCGCAGGTGAAACAATTTTCTCCCTGCCGGGGTGATGCGCCTTGGGACCTTCTGGGGTGGCTTAATATTCCACCTACCCCTCCCTTTGGCTGCACCATATTCGTGATCTCGATGGCTCCCGTAAAGAACCCGTGGAGGGTGGCGAAATTGCGTGATCTCACCAGGATCTGGACCTGCCCATGCAGTTTATTCTTGAAGTTGGCCTGTGCGCTCTTCCGTGTTATCTTTTCGACGATGCGGATCTCCAACATCGTGGTGGCTTCCTCGCAGAGCTTTCTCATTATATCGATGGTGATACGCTCGGTCCTGGCGGCGTATACCGCGATGTCCTCTCCCTGGCCCTGCCGGAGGGAGTTGAATTCTACTTGTAACGCAGGCAACGACTTCCGCTTCCCGTACAGGGCCTCCAACTCGTTTTTAAGCTGTGCTACCAAGTGGATGACTTTATGCTTCATTTCTCTGGACGCCCTACACTCGAGCCTGCTGCTGAGCACTAATGCTAACAGGATGTCTTGATCCCGGCGTGCTACTCGCTTGAAAACAGTCTCGCATGCTCGTAAGAAGGCGTCTAGTTCGTCAGCGTTGCTTCCGACGAAACGCTTGATGTTTTTTAACGCTAGACCAAGATCGAGCGTCCTACTCGATGTTTCTGGCATCCTCTGTTGTTCCCTTCGCAATACGGGATTCGCAGGGGGATAATCTGATTCCTCAAATCGGGTTTGCCTCAACCGCGGACGTGGTATCGGGCGTTCCTCCATCCATGTATTTTCCAGCCTCCACGATAGTTCGGTGTTTTGCTCTCGTAGGGACCGGATGAGTTCGAACTCGTCCGCACCTACCTCGTTGAGCGTGTCCGTGAGATTTCGCCGTGCCGACGGCGAGTCGCGGCCTTGGAGCCTGAGCTCCAGCACGAGCTCTCGCTGAGCCCGCTCGTACTCACGGTGATTTCTTTCGACCGCTTCGCATCGTAGCCTGACTCGTTCCGGCAGTGGTGCCCGGGTCGTCGTACCGGTAGCTGCCTGGAATCCTACCCGATCTAACGTTCTCAAATTTTCGATTTCCCGCTCGATCCTATCGTTGGAGAAGTGTTCTGGAGTTATTTCTCCAGTCGCTCTATTAAACACATCGTCGCTACCGACGCTATTATCCCGAAACGACGCATCCCTTCATGGGTTTACGCCGAACTCGGTTGTCAGGTGGCCCTCGAGGGCCGCTTGCCTGTCAACGGGGATTCGACCTGGCTGCGGAAGCTCTGATAGCGCCCTGCGCGCTTCATATACGATGTCCCCCACCGCTGCAGCTTGACCCGCTTCGGGGTCCGTCTCCTCTCCGGGCATCGTAGTTTCTAAAGAATTGCCCCTACGTTTCGGTTTTGTTCCCCTGAATCCCGGCATATTGCTAATCTCGCGGTATATTTATTTTGAAAATTTCCAAATATTTTTCCTAACTGGCTTTAGTTTATCGGCTATATGTATAAGAATAATGTAACCGCCACTTACAGAAAGATGATCTGGTAGACGGTCCTTTCCATGGTGATGTTCTCAGGTGTTGCCGACCTGGTGTGCTTTCTGTTGATGGTCCTTGACGTTGTTACTGACGCTGTTGACCCGTACTTTCGTTAGTTCCTTAGCACGTCGCCAATGGTTGCACGACGGCTTTTTCTCGAGTAGCTGCTTCGAGTACTCGGTTGCACACTTTGTGCGGTTCTCCGCGACTTGACGTGACACCGTCAATCGGGACTTTAAACGGTTGACCGATACGTCACCCCGCACCGACGTTCACTTCGCGTCTTCGCGTTAGATTCGTCGAGTTTTACGAACTACACTGGCGTCTTTTGCACGAGTCGTAGTCGTCACTTCAGAGTATTCTTAACTTTGTCCAAAACACTTTTTGTTCGAATGAATTACGTATCACTTAACTTCGGCAGATCCCACCGCTGCCACGAAATGTTATGCCGGTACCGCGTAATTGGATTATTCGGTATTCGGTATAATATTAAAAGTTATTATTTTTTGGGATCGTTTGCCGATAAGGACATGAATCTCGAGTAAAAGATGAAAACTCGAATTTATATAAAAGGAAGTATTTATTATAGGCAACAGTAACTTTCCGTTATCTATTTAATTGTCAAAGTAAGAAGTACAATAATACGTTGTTTCGAGTATTTCACGAGGAACCAACCGTTCTCTGTTGAGTCTAAATTAATACTGATTTTAGTAAAGCAGTTAGCAACTGCGTTAGCTAAAATCCCTTAGTTGGCAGTTTTAGCTTTAGCCAATCGTAGATTACCTAGCCAGTCGCCTCATGCTGCGTCGGCGTCTACCTCGCATCCTGTCTTGAACGAATTCTATATTTTAGAATTCTGTATCTAGCTGTGTCGGCGTCTACCTTGTATGCCGCGACACAACAATGTTAATGTAAAATCTGAAGTATATTTCATCTGTATTCTAAATATTTGAATTCTTTCAGAATGCTCCCTGATACGCCGAGTTTATACTTGGCCTTATAGGATCAGCGATATCGAGGACTAATTCTGTGTCTGGGAGAAAATCGATCTGTTCTAAAACGCAACTTCCCTTAACATTGTGAGTGATGACAATGCCAGACTCGTACAGGTTTTACTTTACCGATTGTAATCAATGTTTTTACTCGGAAACAAAACTATTACTGTTTTTTGAAAGATTATTAACAAAGATCCATTTGTGACCGGTTGAACGTTGGAAAAGCTACTGCCATTATAAGTGTGCAGAGAGTGACACATGCTCTTCATTCTTTGGCTCCTCAATTCATCCAAGGCGAACAGGGGACCGAGCTACTCAGGTTATATCCGAATTCGAGCCAAATAGTGGATTTCCTGGTGTTATTGAAGCAATATATGGGACGCATATCAGAATAAGGGCGCTTCATGAGGATGGAAATTCTTATTTAAATAGGAAATCATATTGCTCAATCCGAGTACAGGTAATATTTGTTCAGTTGTTACTTTGACGGCTTAGTTTTGTAAAAGCTTATCTGAAATATTGTTATTAATATTTCGGGCGGTCTGCGCACGTGATTTATCGTTCACAAGCGTATTGGCTGGTTATGCTGGATGTGTCCACGATGCCAGAATCTTTCGGTTATCTCGCGTTCAAGAATACATCGACAATTCAGATGTGTATTTTCCGAATGATTGTCACATAATTGGTGATGCAGCCTACGGAATTCATTCCAACGCGATGATTCCTTTCAGAGACAACGGACATTTGACGCAGACCCAAAAAAATGTCAATTACTGTCTCTCATCGGCAAGAATGTCGATTGGGCTGTGGAAATGTCGTTGGCGTAGAATGCTCGATTGCCTACCGACGGTTAAACTTGAGAAAAATCCCCAGTATTTATTAGTTACGTGTGTTCTTCACAAAATTTGTATTCAGAGAAGCATTATTTTCCAATGTGAAGAAACGTTAAGAATAACCGCCAGACAGCGACTAACGTATAATCGAAAAGTTGAAGGTGATGCTAAACCTGTGAGAATAATGAACGAATTGCTAATGAGGACCGTTTAGAAATGTACGAAGCCATTGATTATGTAAATTTTACTATTTTGTATAAAACCATAAATTTTATAATATGTATATGTTTTATAGTGTAAGATGTGCATTTTATTTTTATTTCTTCATTCTTGAGACTCACAACAATACAAAAAGTTTGCGTGGAATCTGGTCAATTTATTTATCAACTTTAATTGACGTGATTTACTTTGAAACAGAGAGTCGTACAACGAACTGATGAAACAGAAGGAAGAATGAACAAAACAATAATAAACTTACGAAACGAATTTCTTATATTTTTCTTAATATAATAAACATTAATATAATAAACATCTTTAGAAGTTAAAAATCGTCAGGTCTGGTTGCCTCATTAATTCTTAATGAATGAGTGAGGCAATCAGAGTTGACGAAAATAATTAACGATTCGATTGTTAGAGATCTCTCTGAGATCGATAACACAGAAATCTAGGTGGCGCTGACTCTAACCGGGTTGCGAACCGCCAGAAATTTTCCATAAAAAAAACTAAAAATTTGGTCAAATCATTTGTCGCTTAGATTTATCACTATTAAGAAACATATGACCGCGTATAAAAGGATTAATTAATTAATCTGCAATAAAAGTGTATTATTTGACATTAAAAATAGAGATCGTGAATTGATGTTGCTAGAGCCGCGGTGGCGTAATTGGTAACGTACCAGCCTAGAATTCTGGAGTTCCCGGTTCGAACCCGGGCTGTGGCAATATTTTTTCACGATTTCTTTAGAAGTTAAAAATTGTCAGGTCTGGTTGCCTCATTAATTCTTAATGGATGAGCGAGACAATCAGAGTTAACAAAAATAATTAACGATTCGATTGTTAGAGATCTCTCTGAGATCGATAACACAGGAATCTAGGTGGCGCTGACTCTAAGCGGGTTGCGAACCGACAGAAATTTTCCATAAAAAAAAAAAAAAAAAATTTGGTCAAATCATTTGTCGCTTAGATTTATCACTCTTAAGAAACATATGACCGCGTATAAAAGGATTAATTAATTAATCTGCAATAAAGAGATAATAAACATTGTTTAGGAACAGTTTTCTTTGGCTCCGAGAGCATCCTTAAAATATTCAATATATGACTAACACAACGTAGAGATCTTTTATCAAAAACTATTTTCTATTATTATAGTTGGGTTGACGAAATCACAATTTCGAATGGTGGGAACAAAGAGGACTAATCCTTGGGTGGGAATAAATGCCCCGAAAACAGTGAAGGTTAGGTGCTACGAACACGGTGCTGACGATCCGATCCGTGAGCATTGTGTACGTCGTGTACGCTCGATAATGACGTCATAACCTTCGCGATGCACACGATGAGCGCTGAAAGCACGAATCGGACCTCGCGTTAGTACGCTATGTACGCTGTGAGCGCAATTCGGACCGTACTCTATTTTGTAGTACATATATCACACAGTATATTCATATAAACCGGACCGGATGTCGAAGCTTAGAGGTTCTCCGAATATTTTTAAATCGTCAAAAAGTTAATCACACAAAAGAAATTAATGTACCGTGTATACTGCGTTCACGAAGTCTGTTTATATTCTTGTTGCCGTCAGCAGCCAGACTACGTAAACTCAGTATACACTCCACGTTAATTTATTTTGTGTGATCGACTTTTTGACGATATTAAAATGTTTGGAAAACCTTAAAGAATCGAAGTCCGGTCCAGTTTGACGTATGTGAGTTCCAGCAAGATTTATATCTTACAAAACAGATGGTGTTGACATTTTAGGCGGCCATCTTGATTTTCTGAATAGTCAGTAATAAATAATTATTTTTCGAATGTTTTCTACGAAAATTCGACCAGACGTCGAAGCCTTAAGGCGAGGTAAAACCTCTGTACTTCACCTATGAGTATGATAGAGGTAGAACTAGTATGACGGACACGGCGCAGTCAAAGAGAAGCACATCTATGTAAGTATGGAGGTTTCGCCTCACCTTAAGGCTTCACCTTTTTAGAACGATTGTCTTGTTATGCCGGTACCGGGTAATTAGATTATTCGGTATTCGGTATAATATTAAAAAGTTATTATTTTTTGGGATCGTTTGCCGATAAGGAGATGGATTTCGAGTTATCGATGAAAACGCGAATTTATATAAATGGAAGTATTTATTATAGGCAACGGTAACTTTCCGTTGTCTATCTAAAAGTTAATAAATGAGTGTACAATAATTCGTTGTTTCGAGTACTTGACGAGGAACCAACCGTTCTCTGTTGAGTCTAATTTAATTCTGATTTCAGTGAAGCAGTTAGCAACTGCGTTTGCTAAAATCCCTTAGTTGGCAGCTTTAGCTTTAGCCAATCGTAGATCGCCTAGCGAGTCGCCTCATGCTGCGTCGACGTCTACCTTGCATCCTGTCTTGTATGACAGCTATCTTTTAGAATTTCATCTCTAACTGTGTCAGCTAAGGAATATTCCTGAGAATACGTGAAGAGGAATATTCCGCGACACAACAGTCTTTTAACATATTTAATTACAATAAAACTAAAACTATGTGATTGATAGAAATTGTTATTATCATAAAAAGACCATCAATGGCTCGCGGTATTGTATCCCGGAACCAGAAAATAACTAACCGGAAATTGATTGAATAAAGTGCAATGAACGCGGAGCTTCGCTTGGAGCGAGTGCTAATACGATAATCGAAGGAATACTGCCATTCCATTCGCTTGGTCGGGAATACGTGATCCTTAACCAAGAGAAGTAGAGGGCAGTTTCCTTTAGGTCAGCATATGTTATTCCGGTGTAAAATTCAGTTCTCCTTCTCCTCGCTCGCTTTCGAAAAGTTTCAGAGACCTGTGCTCGGAACTGAACAGCTAGATGTACATTACTTAGTATGTTCATGTTTAATATTTGCTATCATCATAAAATAGATATGTATAGTGTGCGCAGGTTGTAAGAATTTTTAATTCAACTATTCTTGGATAATAGATTTGGAGATAGACGAGGGAGTCCAGCACTGTCAAGTAGCATGAAAGACAGGTGGTTTGAGACGGGTAGTATATCAATTGTATAATCCGTTTAAATACTTTTTTCGCTATAACCTTCGCGTGCATACTTAGTTGCTGGGCATCAACGACAGGATCAGAACTACCCTGCTTAGAAAGTCCTATTGAAACCGATTGAACCTCATTAAATGGACAGACATCCAATTGTAAACTAATAGATTCCAATCGGTTTCAATGTGGTTTTTTGTATGTTTAATCGATTTCAATAGAATTTTCTAAGCAAGGTATCAATCAACATCCAGGCCTGGAACATAAGATCTTGAACGTTGGACTTAGCGTTCCCGAGCAACTGAGCTAAGTACTTATCAGGATCATAGACAGATATTTGAGCGGGTTGTATGAAATCACACGTAATATTTCTAAATAGTCACGTGATTTGCCCAAAGTTCTCTATCACGATAAGAAGGTGAAAATAAAAGAATATGTATATATGTACTGTAACATAGTTACAAGCATGAGCGTAGGAATAAATGTAGCAATTATGATAGTGCAGTATATAGAGTTAGACTCTCTAGTCCACGGTATTAGGTCGAACGGTTATAAGAGCCGGTATAGATTCCGAGGACGTAAAAACACCTGGGCGATAGACTCGGTACAAGTGTACCGAAGTTCGCGGGCAATAGGCCGTCGAACTCGCGTGAAAAACAGGCGACGTCACGCCATCGGAATGCCCTCGCTGACATAACAGCAGGACAGCGACCAACTGATTTTGCTAAGAGGTGAGGGGAAGGCGGAGAGCGGGGTAACAGCGTACCGCGTCAGCCAAGGAAGGCGTTAAGTTCAAAAATTACGATGAAAAATGTACAGAGGGGACTGAGGTAAGGGGAGACCTATAAAAGGCCGGTGCGGGGCGTGCGGGGCTCTCTTGGCTCGTTCGTCTTCTCATCGCGAAAAACCTAAATATTGAAGAATTCCAATTAAAAAGTAGAAATTCAGGAGTTGTTTATAAATTACATCTAGTAGAGTCAGTGTTAGCACAAGAAAAGTAAAAACAAGTGGGTGACACCCAGCAGCCCGCGAGAACGGAAAAGACAGGCAAAAGAAAAACGAGATAATTAACAATAACCAGTTAGATAGTTGGAAAATGGTCATATAATAAAAATTAAGCTAGTCTATAAGGTGAATAGGGATAGGTATAGGATATTAAGTGCATAAATTGCGAGTAGTATTCAAGGAAATAGGGATAAGAGGATAGAGTTAGGCATATTGTAGAAGTGCATCGTATTCAGCAAAAAGATTCCGGAGAAGAAGTAAACCGGATCTTTAAACCAGCGAGAGATTTTGCAAGACGCAAAATCACATCAGTAGAACGAAGACAGAGTGCAAGTAAGACAAGAAAGAAAGAGAAAGAATTGTAAATAGAGTTTCTACACTCTATACCAGTAGTGCGGTGTGTCTGTGTGTGTGTGAGGCGACGATACCGAGGTGTCGTCCGACAGCCATAGCTCGGGCTCTGAAATACCGGGAATTTGCGCCCGAATACGCCGAAATAATCATAACTAAAATCGAGGGAATTCCCTGATTTTCGAATCCAAGAAGATAGAATTAAGTAACGTAGTGGATAGGCTAATTTTAATTAAATCTAGGATAAGTAGCATTAACATAGAACAAATAAGACGAGTGGATGAGTGAGAGAAGCGTGAGAGTGCTAAAGAATTGTAAATAGGGTTCTTACACCCTATAAAAAGAGAGAATGCAAATTGGCGTGAACAAGAAGTGAAATCTCAGTGCGAAAAATATCGGATAAGACTGTGTAACACCGAGTAATAAAGGAGTGAGTGCGAGCGAGGACAGCGAGCTGAGCGGTATAGATATAGCGGCGAACTAAATATAGGTATAGTGGAACTGCGCCACGAACCATAATAGACTTTCGAGTAATACCGAGAACCCGCGCATCACCAATAAAATATATAAATTGTGAAAATAATCGGTGCATCCCAAGCGTCAACGGGAATCCTCGGAAATTTGATAAATTGTAATATAAAAAGAAGGAGGTCTGGCGATCATTTTTTCTTCACCAATAAAACATCACTTTTCACCACTTTGAAGTCTACATTAATTAGTTCAGTGTCGAGCCCGAATTCCCACGAAAAACAAAATATATGATAACGTTGAAATTACCGTTACAGTACACATTCTTTTATTATATATATATATTGTGACGGAGTCACATACAATAGGGAAATAATTAGAAATAAAATAAGAAAGAGAGAATATTTTATTAAGAACATTAACAAACAACTAATTAATTAACACGGTATCAAGTAGCATGAGCAAAGTAAAATCCAACAGATCTTCGGAAATAGAGCCGCGCACTAGATACGCAGTACGTCTCGACACCGGAATGTTCCCTCGCTGCCGAAAAACAGCGGTTCAGCGACCAGTTGACCTCGCTTAAGCAGTGAGAGGAACGCCAGGGCACGGTGGCGGGAACCTGAAACAAGACAAAATTTCATCAGAAATTTAAATAAGAGGACACAGAATAAGAGAGTGAGAAAAGATGTGTGGAGATATAAAAGGGACTGCAAGCAGAGAGGAGCTCTCTTCTCCGGTTGAACTATCATCCAAGACAGTCCTCTCTTGTGCGCAACAGTGAAACTTAGAGGAATTTGAGATTTTACATAGAACGTTAGGGATTAAGGTATCAAAGGGTGTGAATTAGCTTATTAATTTGTTAAAACTTTTACACAGAGTCAAAGAAATTAAGTTCAAATGAGGGGAGATACTAGGATAAAATTAGCAGTAAGATAATAGAGAGATCGGACGGTAGAATGTAAGGAAAATAATTCTAAAAAGCTGAATAGAAAATAGAAAGTAGGAATTATCAACCGTCAGAATAAAGTTAGTCTAGGAGGACTAAGGAAAAATCCCTACGGAAAATTTTAGTAGAATAACTAGAAATAAGTAGAATAATAGTAAGTAAGGAATTGTTGAGAATTGTCGAGAACCCAGGGGGCACGGATCGGAATTTGGCGAAAAGAAACAGCAGTGGATTGTAGAAAAAGAAGGGATGGAGATCTGCAACATCCAAGAAAATGACAGCAACAATTAAAGGTACGGTGGACTCTAAAATACAGAAATCAGTCTCCGCACCAAGGAAAGAAAGACTTTTAGAGTACATTTTGGAAGAAGATTAAGGAAAATCAGTTAGTGAAGGAAATTTGAGACTCACCATCAAACAGAAGCCAAGGAAAAGAAATTAGGAAATTAGAAGGCAGTAGAACAACCAGAGGGAGGAAAACAATTCTACTAGCTCTGTGAAGCTCATCAGACCGGGGCAACACCACTTGCCAGGACAATACGAAGAAAGAAGAGAAACCAAAAGAACATCTCACCTATTTATAAATACAACGGGAACCATCCTGGAAGTCGGACCGTCCCATCTACCATGGATTTTGATAGAATGCCAGGTGAATAAATAAAAGCACGGTAAAACATAATGCAAAGCAGACACATCACGGACAAAAAGAAACATCACTCGCGATTCGAAAAGATTATCACCACGAAAAGATACACGAAAGATCCCCGGAGACGGCACAAATATCACAAATAGAAGATCCGGACGCGAAATAGCGTGCAAACCAAAATATTCCCGTCTCTTCAAAACCGAGGCGACGCGAGTATGGACTCAACGTCTATAACAGCTGACAGACGCGCCAGCAGACAGCAACAGGTCTCCAAGCACAGCAGACAGCACATTTCAGTAGCCAGGAGGGCGCATATCGAGACGGACGAGCTCGATTCTGCCTAGTTGTGGAGTTCGCCGCCGATCATAAGAGCGCACGAGTAGAAGTCCAAGTATCGTCGCGGATAAAGAAGAGCAAGGAGCCTTTACACCTACTATTACTTCGAAAACTGATTGTATGGCCAACAAGCCGAACACCGCATATTTCGTATTTATTGTTAAATAAACCCTACTTATACCTCATTCAGAAGTCTATTACTAATTTTCTTCGTGTTCGAGCCCGAATTCTTCCCCTCAGAAGATAAAAATGATTGATAACGTAAAAATACCGTTACAATATGTTTGCGTTTCGTAGTTGATTATGTAATCAACTCTCTGATAATCTATACAATCTCTCTGATTAAAGGAAAAGTGCGCCTCCTTGAGCATAAAATATACAGAATATACAGAATTATTTATAATATTTTCTGTGGCATATTTTTCTCGGTGTAACATTATCATTTTCTCTAGCATAAATGCAATCATTACAAGGTGAGCAACATTAGTTCCGTCGTTTATGGAAATAGCATCAGCTTTTTTGTGGATTATTTTGTGAATGGTTCTTTTGTCGAGATAGGGCTCAAAGGACAAGATATAAATGTTGTAACTTGCCATTTCGAGTCCACTAGTCACGTGTGTCCTAATCACGCGAGATCTAATGATTTGCCAGACTCAGAGCTCTAGGAACTTTAAAGTGGCCTAGGGTCTCTGAAGCTTAGAGAGGCCAAACCACTAAACGATAATAATACGTCGGCCTAGCTTAGAGTGGCCGAAGGTCTGGCATCAAAAGCCTTGAGCGGACTGGTCGAATGATTTGAATTTCTCGATACGAATCGTGTGTTATTATAAAGTCTTGATACTCTCGAGCTTGGTAAGAGTGATCTCAAATGTTGTTGAGAATTGATAAACAGGCAGCATTACCGTGGAGTTGGAGCCATCCGGGAGATTTTTCTTGTATTATCTAATACTTAACAAGAGTATGTATGTCTTGCGTTCAAGCTCAACTTAATCGGTAATCCATCCATTACTGAATCGGTAATCCGTTAATCCATAAATGACGTAAATTTTCGAATGGTGACCGCGCGTAAAAAAGGGTGCGTGAATTCCACGCACGACAGAAGTGAAACTTCTTGCTAATTAGTTGTAAATAGAGATAAATTAGTAGTATTTTTTTATTCAAGAAGAAATAATTAATCATAATAGTAAGGATGGGGGTATGATTTGAAATGAAAAACCAATTCAAAATTAATGTTTTCAAATATATTTTATAAAAAATTCGTTATTCAATTTGACAAAGTCATGAATGATTATGGTAATTAGTTCCTTGTTTTTTATAAATCTGTATCCGTAGAATGATCAGTGTCTATCATAGTGACAATTGGCTTATGATAGCTAAACTACGACACAAACGTTTAGAATTTAATATTTTTTAGATTCCTAGAGAATACAGCATCAATTGTTGTACTCGACCTGGTAGTTGGAGTATTTACATTATTGTTGATTTTTAAATTGAATTCTCTAGCCAAAAAGTCAATGAGAGGTTGACTTTCGAGTTTGGAGAACTGTGATTGAAGTCACCACTCATTAGCATTGGTAGAGTCCCCCAGTCATTTCTCAGTAATGCTGCATCACGGTGTGTATGATAACAACACGTGATGAAGGAATTCGATAATATCATCAAGTTTCTTGATATGTGATATACACAGCAACAATTAACACGAATTGTCCATTAGCAGGAGGACATCTTGCAGCACAGATATCTCCAATGTCACATGTACTCACTTCTATTGCATTCATTTGTCGAAGAGATATAGCTAAATGTGGAGTGAGTGTGATTGAATGATCAGCTCTATTTTGGTAAATAGCTACACCAGTGGCTCTCTCTTTTTCTCTTTTAAATGTGACAACACAATCGAAATTTGGTATATCCACATTTTTACCTTGTTTCAACCAAGTTTCACTCAGCACCAATAACGTTGAATTTCTTGCAACTTCATCTTATAAATCTGGTGCGTGTAATTGTAAACTTTGACAATTGAGTGAAAATACCTAAATTCCTTTGTTGTTAGATATGAAGTCTTCTGAATTCCACCTGTAAATCTGCTGTTGATGTTGATGCTCTTCTTCCATGATAAAACGTTGGATCATCTCGAGGTGTGACAATATACAGGGTGTCCCAGCTACATACACCTCACTACGACGGGTTGCATACTCCTAGGAGCGCGCCCAAGCGCGCATCGAGCCGGTAATACAGAGCGTGTCAGTATAATCACTCGCGTATCTTTACAAGAGTTTCAGTATAGCGAGTCATCACGCTGTCAACCGCTTCGCATAATAACCCGAAAAAACGTCATATTTATAAAATATTTTAATTTTTAAATGTGTGTTTAAATGCTTGAAGTTTTAAATGTTTATTTGGGCGTTTAAATGTTACAGAACGTTTAAATCTTTAAATATTTTAATGTGTTTAAATTATTGAAGGTTTAAATGTTGAAACGTTGCAGAAATGCAGTACGGGTACGTTCTTTTAGTTGTTCTTTCTATCAAAATTATGAATCGACTGCAAACTGTAGACTGCTATGTTTAAATTCATTACATTAATTATGCAAGTTCGAACTTCAAGATTCAATTTAGACTCGTGCGCACGTCGGGATTTCGTGCGTTTCGCCGAAACTGAATTTTAAACATAGCAAACTACAATTTCCAGTCGATTCATAATTTTGATAGATAGAACAACTAAAAGAACGTATCCGTACTGCGTTTCTGCAACGTTTCAACATTTAAACCTTCAATAATTTAAACACATTTAAATATTCAAAGATTTAAACGTTCTGTAACATTTAAACACCCAAATAAACATTAAAATCTTCAAGCATTTAAACACACATTTAAAAATAAAAATATTTTATAAATATGACGTTTTTTCGGGTTATTATGCGAAGCGGTTGACAGCGTGACGACTCGCTGTACTGAAACTCTTGTAAAGATACGCGAGTGATTATACCGTCACGCTCTGTATTACCGGCTCGATGCGCGCTTGGGCGCGCTCCTAGGAGTATGCAACCCGTCGTAATGAGGTGTATGTAGCTGGGACACCCTGTACAGTCCCTCAATACTCGTGACTCTCGATAGCGCCACGTATAACAACTGTTGTGAGTGAGATTTCTCGTATTTCTCGTAGACAATTTCATCAAACGTCCCTCCTTGTGATTTGTGTATTGTGACAGCACAACATGAAATAATAGGAAGGTGACTTCTTTTAGCTGTAATCGTTTTATCATTGTTCATATAACCTATCGTGGTTCGTCTGACAATGCGTACTGCTGTTCTACTGATATTTTTTGTACATGAACACTCACTTCCTTTTTAAACTTTTCACCGACTTTCAATGCATTCGGGAATTGCCAGCTACGTGTCACTTCTCCTTCTGCACCAGATTCAATGTGAACCAATATCCCCATTTGTCCATTTGCCAGTCCATCAGCAACATCTCCGTTCGTTGTCAGCATAAAAGATTTATTCAGAACCAAAATGATTTCATAGAGGAGATCACCTGTGTCGATCACTAACATTTTATGTAATTTTTGTCGGCAGCTCGCTGTTTTGCATTTCTATAGCCAACAAAGATATCCTTAGTGACAGAGGTGAATTTATTTTCAACCGAGTTAAGAATGGATAAATTGTACTCGTTCACCGACTTGTTTGCTAGAAATAACCTAATCCCGTCAGGGCATAATGTATTGGCTTCTTTTTTGGTGAAAAATCGTGACTCGATTAACTGTAATTTATTTACCTCCAACCGCAAACCATTACCAATTTTTGTCAATATCTCGGAAAACATTCGATTTTATTGTTTAATCACTTCATTTCATTAAAAAAATTTCAGCTCGCGCCATAGAGTTGGTCGGGAAATCCTTTGTTTTATTTGCTTGAAAATTGGCATTGCTCGTACTGGTGGTAATAGCTTCAGGTCTCTAATCAAAATCACGTCGAGTCCTCCAAAATTCGTTTCATATTTTCCCGTTATTTTCTTTAAGTGAGCATCGATATGAGATAAGAGTTCAACGCTAATCATACTTATTTCGTCAATAATGAGGACTTTGACGTACTTGAATAAAACTCGGAATTGTTGTACAGCTTCAATTGATAGTGGTAACAATTTTGAGAGTGATATTTTCAAAGCTGTGTGAACTGTGGTACCGTCGATGGCGACAGTAGTTTATCCCGTTGGTGGGCATGTAATATACGCACTACAATAATTATCGGTAGATGAATATCGATTATAAATTTCCATTAACAGACGAATCACGAAGGTTTTGCCATAACCGGCAGGACCAATAAGGAACATTTGAAATAGTCCTGGACCGTCAGAGCGGATATTGTGAATGACATTCATTAGTAGATCCTTTTGTCTTTCATTGGACATTCTCATGAAATCATAGTAGCGATCATTTGGCATCAGGTTCTCCCATATTTTTGCGATTGCACCGAGTTTGTGTAACGTTGCAAGATGAAAATCGCTATTAACTTCTAGATTCTGAATTTCTCGCAATGGACCAGGCTCTGGTTGTCTGCCTACCAACTCCACCAACGGTATATCATTATTTACCTTATTCTCTTTCCGGCATAATTTTTTTAAAAATTCGATAGTTTTTCGGATGTCTAAATTTGACTCAAATTCTTTCCGTCGATTGAGAATTAATTCTTCATTTTCATCAGAAGTTTTAACAAATTGTAATTCACTTAAAATTTAATTTTCCTCGTTTCGAAAAAGATTATGCAACGTGACCATCTCACGCTTGTACTCGTTGAGTGTACTCTGACCCCATGTCATAATTCCTATACCGTATAATACGTGATTCTTTCCGTTTCGTGTAATTCTCACCAGAAATATTATAACTTGCGACACATTGTGCCAGAGTACACTCAACAAAATTTTTGGGTCTTCTTTGGTATTTTTCAAAACAATTATCGTTCCAAATGTCTGTCGATTCGTCTTCTAAGCCCATCTTCTCCATTTCTTCTCGTGTCTTACGCACTCGTTGACGCTCCGCAGGCCACATTGTTGGCATGAATACAATCACAGATAAACTTTTGGATATTGGCTCACGAAGTAAGAACCACGCTGTCTCTTGGCTTGTAATTACCACGGCATTTACTATATCCACTTCCATTTTCCTTGTGACATCAATAAGATCAAACTCTGGATTATCATTCATTACTTGAAGTATTTGACGCTGTAAGTTACTAATATCTCTATTTGTTTTATTCACGTACTCAACTACATATGCTGCATAAAAATATTCATCCAAAATAAATTGAATGTATGTATTCGATTGTACAACATTAAAAATGAATGGATTAAATGCATTGTGTCACTTTTCACAAGGCTGACGTTTTAAGAAGACTCTTGGTCGTGTTATTCTAGCACGTAGAATATTTGTATAATTCTCATCTGAGGTTAAATTGTTATGCTCCTAAAACGCGTCCATGGCTGAGTAGTTTTGATTCTGCAAATTCTCCCTTTATTTTCCATACTGTTGACGAAGTTATTTGAAATTGTCCTGTGCATCCGCCATCGGAATCAGTATCGCCGTCCTTTTGCATGACATGAATGAAACCTCCCTAGCGGGTTGTGCGACTTTGCAAACTGGTAAAGTCGAAAAAATCGTCTCCAATTTTGATTGGTAGCGACTTTTCATGTAAAGTCCAACCAAAATCGCTTCAGTGCTGGAAAAATTGGTTATCAGTCAATACTTGAGACGAATTTTTCGACTTTACCAGTTTAGAATTACCAATCAAATTTTGGCTGGCACAACCCGCTAGGGCTCGAATCGACATTTTTGCGATCTATTTGCAACTGCTCTCTTGTAAGACGTAAAAGCGTGCTCATGTGTTTGAAGATTTATATTTCCAGATGCGTCTTTAGTCGAAACTGAAATTAATTTATCATTGCAATGGCATCACCTCCGTTGACATGACGTGTATCAACTAGAGCATTCTCAATCCAAAGCAAAATGTGAGCATTAGGACTCCCACGGTGTTAGAATTCAATCCGTTTGAAGTAATGCATCACTAGGTATTCTGCAAAGAAATTAGCTTTTTTTGAATTAAGCAAATTCATAAGGACATTTACTATTTTATTGAAGTAAATAGCACACATTACTGCGTCTTCATTGACTAATGTGCATTTATCAATATAACTCATTTGCTCTAGTAATTCATCTGAGAGATTATTACTGTTGTTTTTCAAATTATACAATAATTTCAGTAACTTAACCCAACCGGTTTCATTAGCATTCAATGTCAGAAACATAGTTCGCTTACTGTGTTGACTGACCGTAGAGAACAAGTCCTTTTTTCTGTGTGCCCAGTAATACGTTGAATTTGGTATACATTTCAAAAAAGCGAGATTGGTGTCTAATGACTGATTAATGCACTCCAAAGACTCAATTTGCTGTCTAGTAAATCTGACATTATTTCCAATATGTTTAAGTGCAATTGTCAAGGAATCACGAACTCTTTGTCGCATGATTTTCATAGCAACATAAAGGAGGTGATGAGGAGTGACCCCACGACGATCGGCACGCCTCAGTTCACTGGTAGCCATCATGAATGACGTGACACGAATTCCTCCTTTAAACACCCTGAGATAAATTCCTGGAAATTATATTTCTTCTGCGTGTTTATCAAAGAGCAAACTATGAGGTACGTTTTTTCGCCCGGTGCATTTCTTAAATACTTCTCTTCATTCCACATTAATGTTTGTTGCTGAGTAGTGAGACAGTCTTCATTAGGGATATCTTCACTAATTTCATCAACTAAAATTTGTTCATTCGCCGTGTCATCGAAAAAAACTTTCATTCATTTTTATGTTGTAGAATTTGTATAGTGGAGTATCGAAGAGATACTGCAGCCAGATTTTCAGATTTATTTTGTTCACGAAACCAGTTAGATAGCTTGGTTTGTATATCTGTTTACGTTTGATATGCACGTTGATGCAGTAATCATCGCTAACGTCTATTGGTAGTGCATTTACCATGAGATTTACGTTCACAGAGACATTGATGACTTGTCCAAGATTCCTATACTGACCGCTCATGTGCCACTGTCTTCTGATTTGGATGAAGGGAATTCTCAGCGAAATACGTCTTTCAGACAGCTAGGACCATCTATGGGCAAATTCCGGTTTCATATTTATAGACCTGGTAGAATATAAGTCAAATCCACAACTTCTTTTATATGCTTTCTCCTTTTCCTCCATATCTTCCATATTCTCTTTGTCATCACGCAGCCATACTTCTCTCACATTCATACTTTCCTCTCATTCACATTACTATTTCGATTCTGCGCCTTTGGCACTTTTCCGTTTGCACACTCTTATTCGCTAAGATAACCCTTATCACCGCTTTCTCAAGTGCTATTTCCTTGACTAGTTTTATTCTTTTTGTTTATAGAGTCTTTAATTTTCCCAAACACTATTAGGTATTCGCACAGCTCTTCAATTACTCCCCCAAAATGGTGAAAGTTTTGCGAAAACAGTTCGCCAATTACGTCAAGTTTTTGGTCGCAATAATACGCCAAATGAATCGACAGTGAGGCGTTTAATTACAAAATTTGAGACCAAATTTACGCTGATGGATCAGAAGATCATTGTTCGTCGTCGTCCTTGTCGGTCACTCGAAAATATAGCCACAGTAACGGAATCTGTGGTCGAGAATCCAGGAACTTCCTTTCGGCATCGTGGTCAACAATTAAACATTTCCAGTAGCACTATGCAACGAATTTTGGTAAAAGATCTGCATTTGCACGCGTACAAGGTTCAATTGGTGCAAGAAATCAAGCCAAGGGACCATGCGCAGCGCCGTGAATTAGTTGATTGGGTGTTGGAACATCATCAAATTAATGCGGATTTTTCGAAGAAAATCATTTTTTCAGATGAGGCACATTTTCAACTCGACGGATACGTAAATAAGCAAAACTGTCGGATTTGGGATGCTGAAAATCCTCGTGTGATACTCAAACAACCAATGCATCCACCGCGAGTAACTCTTTGGTGTGCATTTTGGCCTGGCGGAGTAATTGGGCCGTATTTCTTTGAAAATGCGCTAACTGTTAATGGAATGCGGTATCGCGAAATGTTAACGGAGTTTTTGTGGTCCGAATTGGATGTAATTGATGTGGAGGACATGTTTTTCCAACAAGACGGTGCGACCTGCCACACAGCACGTGAAACAATGGTGTTACTGCAGACTAAGTTTCCAGGCCGTGTCATTTCTCGATTTGGCGATCAACATTGGCCACCAAGATCGTGCGATCTAACACCGATGGACTTTTTTCTTTGGGGCTATGTGAAGAAAAATGTGTATGCGAATAAGTCTGAAACAGTTGAACATCTTAAAGAGGAAATACGGCGCGTTATTGGTGAAATACAGCTACATTTATGCGAAAACGTTATTCAAAATTTCAACAAAAGAATAACCCTGTGCCAGAGGTTTCGTGGTGGCCATTTGCCTGATGTTGTATTTCACGGTTAATCGGAACTATTTTTCTTTATGTTGAAATAAAAATGTTTGCTTAACTAAAAAATAAATGTGTTTTTTCTTTAAAATTAAATCCGGCGCTCCTGTTGGGACACCCTTTATTAACCCCCACTGCGCACTTTGTTGTGAACCAATATCCCAGATATTTAAATTCCGTTACTACTTCTATTTTCTTTCCTTGTAATTTCCATTTCTCTCTTCTCTTCATTCTTCCTCCATTTCTGAATACCATTATTTTTGTTTTGTCCATATTTACCTCCATTTTTGTCTTTCTCACGTATCTCTTCAGTAATTTCAGCATCTTTGCAAGCTCTCCCGCCTCTTCTGCTATGATCGCAATGTCATTTGCATATTTCAGCATGGAAAATCCCCCCCCGACTATTCCCCCTTCTCCTTTCCTCTCCCAGTCTTCGTCCACGTCATCTAGCGCGATGTTAAAAAGTGTTGGGCTGATAGGACAATCTTGTCTCACACCCTTCTTTGTTCTGAAATTTTCTGAGATTCCTTCTCCTGTGATGATGTCATTCCTCGTATTCCTGTATATAGTTCTGATCATCGCATGCATTTTCCCTCTAATTCCTTTTTCCCACAGTTTCTTGAACAGCAGCTCTCTATCCACTTTGTCAAATGCTGCTTTAAAGTCTACAAACGCTACGTATATTTTCCCTCCTTTTTTCTTCAGTCTATTGTAAATAAGAGCATTGAGCACGAAGACGGAAATATCCTTGCAATCTCCCATCCCGCAGGTAGTTCTCCGTTATTCCATATCATATTTAGTATTTCCATTAACTCTTGTTTCTCTTCTTCGGCCAGATTTTTAAAAAATTCAGACGTCATACCGTCCTCTCCCGCTGCTTTATTATTTTTCAGATTTTTCATTATCCTCCCCAATTCTCCCATACCGATTTCCTGGTCCAGCAATTCATCATTAAAGGGTACCATTTCTTCGCTCACGTTCCATGATCTTGAGCTCTCTTTTCTTGTCCCATCCTCCTCTTCTTCTGCCTCTAACAAATTTTTGAAATGTTTAACCCAGTCGTTACTTCTTATGTTTTCCCCCGCCCTTTTCTTCTTAGTCCTGAAATTCCCTATCGCTCGCTACCATTCAGCCATATCTTTGGTTTCTTTCACTTCTCTCCATCGAGCCACAAACCACTCTTTTCTTGTTTCTTCTACTAGTTTCTTCCATTGTTTTCTCTCTTCCGCTAGCTCCTTTCGCTCATCCACACCTCTCTTTGCCAAAAACCTTTTCAGGCAGTGCCACACTCTCTTCTTTTGTAGCTCGCAGTCCCTATCGTACCAGCTATTGTTATTTTTCTTGTTTTTTATTTTCCTTGTCATCTTGACTATCTCTGCTACTTTCCAAATTTTTTCCTTTAACTTTCTCCATCGTTCTCCTGCCGTGACACCATGACAATCGTTTTCTCTCATTTTCTTTATCTCTTCTTCATAAAATTGGCTTATCTCATCTCCCCACACTAATCTCGTGTCTGCGCCTTCCCTCCCCCCTTGACTGTTCTTCTTATCTTCTCCCCCCTTCTCTTGTTCCTGTCCTCTTTTCAAAGTCCACTCTACTGGCAAGTGATCTGACTCCACTCTTGGAATTACCCTTAATCTTTCTACAATCTCCTCCTCATCCTCCATCCATATCACCAAATCTAACACCGACCCCTGACCTACCCCCCTCCCACAAAAGTGACTCTTCCCTCTTCGTCTTCTCTTACCTTTCCATTAAGTATCGTCAAATCCATCCTATCACAAAAATTCAATAACTTACGCCCTTCTGCGTTAAGCACTTTGTCTTCCGAGTTTCGTTCCCAAGATAATCCTCCTAATTTCTCACACTCCGTTATACCCCTTTCTTTCCCTATTCTCGCATTTAGATCACCCGCTATCAATATCCCCGCCCCCTTTCCTCTCCTTCTTCTATGCGTTGTTTTAACGGTTCTTCTATTTTCCCCCATCCTACCTTGTTGTACGCTTCTATTATCCACAAGTCTCTGTCTGACGATTTTTCACGTATTTTCACAATCAGTCTCTACTTCCATTCAACCACCTCACATCGCGTAGACGCATTCTTTCGCACCCCCACTAATTGTAAGTGCCCCCCAATTGCGCGTTCTTTCTTACAATCGCGCGTCGCTGCTTTTGTCCACCACTTAAATTTACTGCTTAGTCATTTCAGTGTGTAAGCTTCTTTATCCTTTTCTAACCACGTTTCTTGTAGTAGCACTATGTCATAATTTTCTAAAAAGTCCTTCGCCCACCATATCCCCTCCGGCCCCGCAATATTCCATGTTATCATCTTATATCCACTCCTTTCTTTTCTCACGAAAAGTCTGCATTCTTTCCATTCCCCCCACAAGTTCTGTCCAGTACCACCACACTTCATTTACACAGAGTTTTTGGTGGTCTCTTAGTACGCTTTTGACCTCCCCACGTTTCTTCTTCTCCTATCCGTCCAGCCATTCTTGCACTTGTCTCTCGTTGTCAGATCGTCCTCTGTCCAAATTCCCGTTCCTCGTAGGTCTCTTTTTCTTATCATGATTCTTTTTTCATCTCCATCGTCTCAAGTGTGGCTACTGGCCCTCCGCCAAGTTTTTAAATTCTTGTTATTCTCACGTCTATTTCCATTTTTGTCACTATGATATGCCTTATTTTTTCAGCAATCACCGTCTCTTTATCATTTGCACGTATTCCCCTTACTACGATATTTTTCTTCCTTCTCGTTCTCTCTTTGGACTCCCACTCTCACTCAGCCGCGGTAAGCGGGTCCCGGTCGCGTTGAGCCTCCTCTGGTCTCACGCTTACGTCCCGTTTCTGAGCTACTTGTTTTGTCCGTCGGGGTCCGCAATAACTCGTCCGCTTTTCTCCTTCTCTCACACTTGTCTGTCGCACACGCGCACACTCTTTCACTCATCGATTCTGCGCCGATGCTTATCTCTCTCTCCCCTTCTTCCTTTCTCGCGCCCTCTGACTCTACACTCTTTTGCTTTAGTTCATACACATACTCATCCACTGTTAACAGCAGTGCGTTCGGACATTCGTCCATCTCCCTCTCTCTCAGGGCTTCATTACTTTCTCTCTTCTCTGAGCCTCAGCGCTTCATCACTTTCTTCTCTTAGTCTTTGTATTTCCTGCACGTAACTTGCTCTATCACTCTCATACCTTTCTTTCTCTTCGTGTCTTTCTGCATGTTCCCTGTATTTTGACATTTTCCATTGCTCTGCTTCCGCCAACAGTTCTCTGATTATCCTATTTATTTCCTTACATCGGCATGGTAACGGTGAGATTTCTTTCTTTATTGTCTCTATTTCACTTCTGAAGAAACTCTTTAGTCTCTCTTCCGCACCGCTGATGAGCCCCGTCGGCTGCTCGTGCCAATCTATCGACCAGTCACAGAGCCTGTACCGAGCGAGCAAAATGTCACATGTGTTTTTGCGCTTTTCCTTTTGCCTGTCGTTCAATTCATGTGGTACCCATCTACCGCGGTCTTCTGAATCTTTCCCATCTTTCGTAGCCGATTGGAAACAGCTTGTTGACTAACGCCCAATTGCTTGGCGAGTTGGTTTTGTGTTTGCGAATCATCTTCGTCCAACAATGCTTGCAATTCCACATCTTCGTATTTTTTGGCGGCTTTCCACGTTCCTTGTCTGCAACATCGAAGTCACCACCTTTGAAACGCCGAAACCATCGTTCACACGTATCTTGCAATGGAGCACATTCACAATAAGCTTCTCGAAGTAATCGGTATGATTCAGCAGCAGTTTTCTTGAAATGAAAACGAAAAATTAATGCTGTCCGCGAATGCTCTTTGTTCGGTATAAATTTCGACATATTGAACACAACAACACAACACTATGCACACACTTTTCCAATTTATCATTCGTGCGCGTCTGACACTTGTTGATGACACAACAAAATGACGCAGTGTCAAATCTTTATAGCACAAACTGCATTTGTGCACCATTTGTTGTCTGAAATCCGCATTTCATACTTGTACAACACCTGGTACATACTACTCGCTTCTGCTTGTACTTAATAGATGATGCTTAATTTAAGTCTAATTCTTGATTTACTTATTTCTACAAATTGTTTATAATATCACACCTGCTTTATTGGATTTCACTTAAATCCTTCAAATTTATTTAACTCACTCGCCTGCTTTCTCTCCTTTATCTGTATTCGTGTCTCACTGAGTTTGATAACTTTAAAAAACAATATAACTTGTCCGATAATGCACCGATTTTTGCTTTCTCGCTTCTTCAAAAACGTAAGAGTAAGAGATGTAAACGTAAAAGTTGCAGACTTAAGAGATGCAAAACGTAAGAATAAGAGGAGAGACTTTCCTCTTCCACAGGCGCTTTTATACCCTGCCCCTCTGCCTTGTCCCCCCCCCCCACTTATTATGTTCTACTCGAATTTTAAAATCTAACGCGATTTTATAATTTCTCGGATTGTCGTCGTCGCGCCACCTGTCTTCCCCTCGCCACCAGGCGACGCCAGCTGGTCGCTGACCTGCTGTTTTCGGCAGCGAGAGAATTTCTTAGGCGTGACGTCGGTTGTTTACACCCAACTTTGCTCTGGTTCGATGACCGGTGCTCTCATTTCACAATGCGTTCGGAAGTAATCTTTCCTATTAAAAAGGCGAAATATAATATAATAAGCTTGCTAGCGTGTGTAACTATGTAACAAAATAAATTGTAGATACTTTAAATAAAATAGTAAAAATATGGGAGCGTCAATGTTTAGCCGTTACGAAAACTGAGGCATAGACAAACTAGGCAGCGTTACAAGGATTCAGCAGCATCACTGCTGCGTCATTTCTACTCCTCCCCTTACGTCTCCCCTTCCGACCGTTACAACCAGCACATAGCATTCTACGCTATGTACCTACCCCTCTCCTGCCGTCACCGCTTTTGTCCCAGCGCGTATGCATAGGAGTGGCGTGGCCGCTGAGAAACTCTCCTCCTCTGCCGGTCCTCCCACCACGTACCTAGTCATTCCCGTCACGCGGTCTTAATTTTCGTAACGCTAGAAAATTATTGCCCCCTAAGCAAAGAAGTTTCACTTCGAAAAAGTCCTGAATGCAGTCCGGGCAGTACCGGTGGGCGTCCCGGATGGGCAATGGGATTGGATCCACTTCCATTGTACATCCTGGACTGGATAAATATGTGCTACACTGTTAAAAATACGATGTTAAAATTGACTCATGCACGCTACTCGAGTAAGTTCAAACCGACGCCTGGTTTCAACAGCCGACGTTGAATAGCTGGTGTCGATTTTCATTATAACCCCGAAGCTTTCAACGTGTTTTACTTGAAAACAGGTGAATCAAATACAATGACATTTTTGGAATATATTCGTACCATAATTCTGCATGGATTGCTAATAATTTATTAATTATCATCTACTCAATCCAGACATAAATATGTTGCAAATTTTGAGTTGGGCTTATAACACAATGGCTTGTGTGAATTACACACAAAAACACTGTAAAAATTGTTTAAATTAACACCAAATAAGTCGACACGGTTCAAAAGTCCACACTAATTGACACTGGGCTTAACCTGGGTTTATTTTATTTTATTTTATTTTATTGGAGGGGGCAAGGTTCCACTTGCCGGCTCCCATCGTCGCACTTAGACCGTAGGCCCATTGGCCCCCCATCTTTAACCTCTCACCCCGACAGTCCCGTCCTTTTAACAAAATGGACCAGAGCCGCTAGCGCAAATGTTCTAAGTCCTTCGGGATTCACAAAGGGATACCCCAGGCAACTGATCCTGCACGCTGTCAGCGCCGGACACTGGCAAATGACGTGGAGAGCAGTATCCTCCTCTTCCCCGCATATCCTACAGATCGTCACTTCACTTTTCCCTATATGGTGCATATGCTTTCTGAGTCGGCAATGTACTATATACAGTCCTACTGCCAACCTCAGGGAACCTCTGTCCAGTCCTAAAAATTCTGTGTCAACTATTTGTCCAGCTTCTTCATGACGGCTTTAGTCTGCCTCGTTCCAGATGTATTTCCCAATTCTATGTTATGCTGATCTTCCTTCCACGCATGAAAGTCTGATAAGGCAGCTAGCCACTCCTGTTGCCAGCTCCTATGAATGGCGACATCGCCCCTTCCCGCGCGAGCTTGTCCGTTCTTTCGTTGCCATAGATGCCCGGATACCCACAGCAAGCTGATCCTGTTCCATCTTGCAAGGACACCAAGTGCGTCCTTCCAATCTTTACTAGTTTACTTTTGCATTGCGTGGCCTCCAGTGCCCCAAGGGCTGCCAGGCTATCCGTGCATATGCATATCCTGCTGCCGCTATACCCTCTTCACATTATCAATGACGCAGGCTCTAATCGTCACCAGCTCAGATTGGAATACCGTAAAGTACCTTCCCAGTGGAATACTAAGCTTTCACCTGAAGCCCTACAGGCACACTTCCGCCCGGTACCTTCCTCCACTTTGGAGCCGCCTATAAATCAGATGAGATCCTGCCATGAAGGGTTCTTTATCCCACTCCAACCAGGTGGGATACCTCATCCGAAAGGGTTGCCTGACGCAGTATTCATCCTAAAGGTGGTTCTACCCGATGCTAGCAGCCGTGCTAATACCTTCCAAAGTTCGTGCTATTTCTGCATTGCTTTTGGAAGTTATCCTCTGCCTTCACTGCTCCGTTCTTTTAAACTCATGTGCCAGAGCCGCCCCCGACCTCGATGGAATGAGGAGTAGCTCCAGTAAGAGCACGCGAGTCCCCTGATGTGTTCCAGTTCGTTGCTTTCTGTCACCAGCGATGTTCTCCTCCACCAAACTAGAGTCTCGTGCATCAGGACGGGTTTAATAACTGCAGTATAAACCCACCGCATCATTCTAGGACCAAGCCCCCACACTTTGCCGTGAATTATGCTAGTGGTCCATAGGAATCCATAGGCCTTTTTGCTCAGCTTATCTACATGCCTCCTCAGTTTAGCTTAGCATCTAGGATAACTCCCAGATGATTCACCGAGTCTGCGGTTGCAAGCGTTCTCCCATAAAATGTTGGGTCTTGCCAACCCACTATCTTCGTCTTCATGTGAAGTGCGAACAGTTCTATCTTGTCCCGATTGACAGTTGGCCCTGTCCCCTCACACTATCTTCTAACCATCCCCAAAGCCGTACCGATGAGGCCCGACACCGTGTCAGCGTGCTTGGATCTCACCACAATGGTGATGTCGTGTGCACAGCCTTAGGTCTGAATACCCATGGCGTTAAGTTTAACCAGCAAGTCATCAACGATCAGGCACCACAACAGAGGAGAGATAACTTTCCCCTGTAGGCATATCAGCGCTGACCGACCGACATGTTCGTATCACCTCTTGGGACTTTCAGCAACCGACATGCGAGCATGTTCTCAAACCACCCTATCGTGGTTGCATCGAGTCCATGCCTCCTAGCCGCCTTTACTATGGCCCCGATCGGAGTGCAGTTAAATACCCTCTCGATGTCCATGAATACTTCCACTGCCAGTTCCTTAGCCGAGCGCGCCTACCCACTATGTACCAGTCTGTGCAGCGCTGCTTCCACTAACTTCCCCGGCTGGTAGGCAAACTACATGCCATGCAGAGGCCGCAGTTTCAGGGCCTCTACCCTGACGTGCCTGTCTACCAGCCTCTCCACTGTTTTTAGTAGAAATGATGTGAGACTGATGGACCTAAAAGCTCTCGGTTGATCGTAATCCGTCCTCCCGGTCTTTGATATGAAAACCACCCTCGTCCTCCTCCACGAACGAGGGATATATCCGAACGGTAAAAGCAATACCTCCAACCCCTGCTGTAGCAGTGCCAGGAATATTCTATTCCTCCGCGCTTTTATAAGGTTCGAAGCACTCGATGGCACAACCAACCCTCTCCGGTGTAACGATCCTAGAGGCTGAGAACCAGTCCTTCTCGACTTGTCTCAGGCGATTGCCAATCACCCTGGTATCCCAGTCCTCCAGTCTCATATACCCCGAAAAGTGCTTGTCCATCAGCCATCAATACCTGCATTTCCTCCTCCTGTGCTGCCGTTAAGCTTTCCGCCTACCGTCGAAAGAGTCTTGTGGCCGGGCCTCGGTCCCTTCTGAGGAACTTTAGTAGTGTGGCTGCAGCAGGGATGCTGTGCGCCTCCCCAAAGTTTCTCCATGACTCACATTTCGCCTTCTTGGTGGCCTCCTTATATTTCCTCTGACACTGTTTGAAAATATTTTAGTGTCGAGGGTCCTTAGCTTTGCTAGCTTTGCTGCAAGCTTGCCTGTCTTTCGACCTAAGTCTTTCCAGAGTCCCGCTCCACCACCATGTTTTTTCACTGCCTACCGTCCGATTGGGCAGTTATCTTTAAAGCTTCTCTTCATAGAGCTCTGCAGCTCTTCCGCCGCAGAGACCAACTCTATTGGGGTACCATATCTTGAAGGGACTCCATTCTTCCCTTCAGATCCTCCGCATACACCGTCCAGTCAGTTGCTTTCGGGTTCTTGAATGGTTCCACTCCCGATCTGGGCGCGCCGCCCCGATTGATGAAGCAGATGTGTCGGTATCGACGGCTCATCCGATACCTTCCACTCCACCACGTGCTCCTAAAGTAAGGTCAATCACCAACTCCCTATCAGTAGTTAATAAAGTCGGCTCCTTACCTTTGTTCAGATTGCCCATATCCGGTCTCGCCAGGTATTCGAGAAGGGCCTGACCCCGGCCGTTGACGTTTGAACTCCTCCACATAATGTGGTCTAAGTTGGCATCTCAGCCGAGCACCCAGCTCCCAACCCCTATCCCTGCAAGTCCTCCGACGGTGGTGGTTGCTGGGAGTCCTTTGGCATATAAACCGACGTCATCATGACCTCCTTTTTCACTCCTCCCAGGGATACCTGCAGCTTGGCTGCTGCCAGATCTTTGCTGCAGTGCTGCCTGAGGATGATAGATGGAACCCCCCGCACGAGGTTTCACGCCCTAGCCCTGTGAACAGAATCTTCATAAATTAGTTGTACTCGATCCACATTGAGTTTCCTGATTCGCCCCCGGAAAGCTCAGGGTTCCTGAATCAGTGAGACCTTAACGGGTTCTTGGACCATTCGCCTACTCAACACTGCTGTAGCCATAGCACAGGGATGAAAATTTATTTGTAAGACAAAGAGGTTACGAGGGTTGTCTGAAAAGTTTCCGACCTCAACATTAAGATAACAGCACTCATCAACAAAAGTGGAGGAGTGTATTTGCGCATGCGTTGAAAAGTACTCCCAGAAATTTCAACTATTTTGGACGCGCAGTTGTTGTTTGAAAATCGTTTGAGTGAGTCGATGTGAGTATTTTTGTGAAATGGAAAAAATCTAGTATCGAGCTGTCATTAAATATTTATTTTTGAAAGGCAATACGCCTATGCAAATCAAAGACGAGTTAAACGCTGTGTATGGGGACTCTGCACCATCATTGACCACCGTGAAATTTTGGGCAGCTGAATTTAAACGTGGCCGTAGCAGCTTGTTTAACGATGAACGTTCGGGACGTCCAAAAACTGCAACCACTGACGATTACATCGCTCAAGTTCACCAAATGGTGCTAGACAACCGCCGAATTAAAGTTAGAGAGATAGAAAAGGCTATGAATATGTCCAAAGAACGTGTTTGTCACATATTGAATCAAGATTTAGGCATGAACACGCCGTCCGCGCGTTGGGTGCCGCGTCTGCTCACTTTGGCCCAGAAACGTGTTCGAATAAACATTTCCAGCGCTCTGTTGGTGCAGTTTAGGCGCAATAAATCAAAGTTTTGGTGCCGGTTAATTGTTATTGATGAAACTTGGATACACCATTACACTCCAGAATGAAAAATACAATCAAAACAGTGGACTGCCAAGGGGGAATCAGCTCCAAAAAAGGCAAACGTTGTTCCTTCGGCTGGGAATGTGATGGCGACTGTTTTCTGGGACAGTCATGGAGTTATCTTAATTGATTATCTTCAAAAAGGGAAAACCATTACAGGAACGTACTACGCATCATTACTTGACAAGCTGAAGGCAGAAAATGCGGAAAAACGGCCACATTTGCAGAAATAAAAATCTTGCTCACCAAGACAATGCGCCGTCTCACCTCAGCAGTTGCCATGGCGAAAACCCATGAATTACGGTTTGAACTGCTTGACCACCCTCCTTACTCACCAGATCTAGCCCCACGCGACTTCTTTTTGTTCCCTAAGCTAAAAGTTGCGCTCGGAGGACAGAGATTTTCGTCGAATGAGAAGACCATCACCTTCGTAAACAACTATTTCGCAGAGAAAGACGCCGAATACTATTTGGACAGGTTGAAGAGATGGGAGCATCGCTTTGAGAAGTGTATAGACTTATGAGGAGATTATGTAGAAAAATAAAAATAAATTTGAACAAAAAATGTCTTGTATCTTTGTCAGGTTGGAAACTTTTCAGACAATCCTCGTACTTACCATATTCGGTGCCATTGCCCTCCTCCTCCCCTTTCTCCTTCGCTGCCGGCTTGTTATCGAGAGCCCTGAGGGTTGCTCGCCCCATGCCCTGGAAAGGTAGCCAGGAAAGGTATCCAATTTCTCAAACTCGGGCGCGGCCTTCTAGTCCACGCCCAGAACAAGTCGAATGCCTTTGGCAGGCTTCATGCTCCGATCGTAGACGTTCCAGCCCCATCAAGTTGAATCCTGGGTTCTGCCTCTCCAGCCTTTTTAGAACCACCGATGTGTCGTCCAGCTGCGGTCCAGGGATGTGTGTCATCATTTTGACGTACTTTGAGAGTCCGTCTAAGTCTATGGCCCAAAGGCTCGGTCCCTCCCATTTGTTTAGGTTTGGCACCTTAGTTCTGATCCACCACACCATCTCGGTTTCCACGCAAACGACCTTGAGGACGCCTTTGCTCCTGAGGGTCATGGAATCGTGGCACAAATTCATCTTGGAAAATAGCGTCTACCAGCTCTATATGATCGCTTCCTGGATCTTCAGCGCCTGGTCCATGTTGATCTCCTCCTTTCCTCCCTCCTTAGTTTTGCCGAGTCTGAAGCTTGTAAGTATTATTTTCTCAGCTGCGCCGCCCGCAGCCTCTTGATATTTTTCCTGGCCACTCCATTGAGTCTTATCCGCTGAATTGCCGGCCCGCCGACCTTGCCAGTCGGACCACCCTCCAGGGTCGTCTCCAGACATGGCAGTGTCCATGGGCTGTTCTTGGGTTATTACCCCAGTTCTCCGTTGTCTGAAGGAGTCGCCTTATATTTCTCCCTCAGCGTTAGCTCTACAGGGTTGCGTTTTGAGGCGTCCTCACGTTGCCTCTCTTCCAAGTTTTTTATTTTCTCAATTGGTTTCATATGAGACCCACGAGTATCTAGGGAAATATAGGTCCGCCTGCGCAGAGCCCCGAATAATAAACCCATCTGGGGGTAACCTGGATTTTTAACATTGTAGACTTTATCCCGGACTCCATCCCGGACCCCGAAAAATCCCACGCAGAAAAAAATAGACTCAGACGGAGTCTGAGCATTTCCTGAGGGAGTCCCGGACGGAAAATGAGAATTTGATTCGATCCCATTATTGATCCTGAACTCCATCCAGCAATAGAATGATATCCCAGGGTCTGGCATAAAGTCTGAAATGGAGGCGCAGGAGTCCAGTATCAAGCCCGGAATTGAGTCCGGCATGAAGGTTCGGGAGTCTAGGATGAAGTTCAAAACATATTTTTTAATCCCGCTGGGACTTTTGAAAGTGGGTAGGGGGCGAATTTTTGGAGTCCAGGATAGAGTCTAAGATGGACAATTGAATCAGATCAAATCCCATTGTCCATCCGCGACTCGTTCCGCGCGTACCCGGACTTCATGCGGAGCTTTTTTTTTGCGCGGGAGCATTCCCGCCAGCAGATGGATGATGACAGATGCAATATTATGTATGAAGAAAACGTTTCCCAGCGTTGGCAGCATGTACTTCATACTACCAGGTGTACAAGTATAAAATGCGGATTTCAGACAACAGATGGCGCACGAATGCAGTTTGTGCTATAAAGATTTGACACTGCGCCATTTTGTTGTGTCATCAACAAGTGTCAGACGCGCACGAGTGATAAATTGGAAAAGTGTGTGCATAGTGTTGTGTTGTTGTGTTCAATATGTCGAAATTTATACCGAACAAAGATCATTCGCGGACAGCATTAATTTTTTGTTTTTATTTGAAGAAAACTGCTACTGAATCATACCGATTACTTCGAGAAGCTTATGGTGAATATGCTCCATCGCAAGATACGTATGAACGATGGTTTCGGCGTTTCAAAAGTGGTGACTTCGATGTTACAGACAAGGAACGTGGAAAGCCGCCAAAAAAATACGAAGATGTAGAATTGCAAGCATTGTTGGGCGAAGATGATTCGCAAACACAAAAACCACTCACCGAGTAATTGGGCGTTAGTCAACAAGCTGTTTCCAATCGGCTACGAAAGATGGGTTAGATTCAGAAGACCGGTAAATGGGTACCGTATGAGTTGAACGACAGGCAAATGGAAAAGCGCAAAAACACATGTGACATTTTGCTCGCTCGGTACAAAAGAAAGTCGTTTTTGCATCGTATAGTTACAGGAAATAAAAGTGGATTTATTTTGAGAATCCCAACTGTAAAAAATCATGCGTAGACCCAGGCGAACCATCCACATCAACGGCAAAACCGAGTCGCTTTGGCAGAAAGACGATGCTCGGTATTTGGTGGGACCAGAGGGGCGTGGTCTATTATGAGCTGTTAAAACCTGGGGAAACGGTTAATACTAAACGCTACTAACAACAATTGACTGATTTAAGCTGTTCGCTACTTGAAAAAGTCCAGAATACCGAAAAAGACAACACAAAATCATTTTTTTTCATGACAATGTTCCATCACATACGAAAAAACCGGTTCGCGACACGTTGGAAGCACTCATGTGGGAAGTTCTACAACATGCGACTTACTCACCAGACTTGGCTCCTTTCGATTACCACTTGTTTGCATCGATGGGTCACGCACTTGCTGAGCAGCGCTTTGGTCCGTACGAAGATGTGAAAAAATAGCTCGATGAATGGTTTGCGGCAAAAGGGGAAGATTTTTACTGGCGTGGTATTCACAAATTTCCCGAAAGTTGGGAAAATGTATAACAAGCGATGGAGCATACTTTGAATAAAAAACTTTTTATCATTCTTCCGAATTTAACATGTTTTTTAAAAAAATCCCCATTTCATAGCTGTACACCTGGTAACTCGACCGGTAAACAATGATTTTTGACGAAGCTTACTCGTCAATTTAATTGGTTAGATTGTCTCTAACCAGAATAAAAGATTAATCGCATTAGGACGATGGGCATGATCAATCTCCCAAATACGTCAGTGTACGCTCAAAAGATAAAAGTTACGTTTGGACATTGATTACTGTCACGCGAAGAAAAACAAGTCATTAACGGAATGACATTGCTGTATACGTTTACGAGGACAGTTGGTTACACGCGTCCTACGCGTTTTAAATGTGAAAAGATGGATGTTGGCCGAGATTTCAGTCATCACGTCATCACATACAGTACCCAACATAGGAGTTCTAACCCGGGTAGGACCCTTGGAAATCCAGAATTGAGACGGGATCGTTGCCTGGGAGTCCAAATGGAGTCCGACATGGAGGCCGGGATGGATCATGGGTGTGGGACCGGGCCCTAGGGCTCCTGAACTCCCACATGGCATTGGATCAAATACCATTGTCCATACAGGACTCCCTCTGGGATAGCCCGGACACCATCCAGGACTATTATTTTCTGCGCGGTTCTTCTCTGAATCTATAAATATAGAATTCTGTGTTTTTTTCAAACATGAGTTTAAAGATGTTTTCGTACTCCAGATGAGAATTCAACAGGATGAGAGTAGATGAACTAGTGGTTTTGAATATGAAACCATTCCTCGCAAGTGACTCCAAATCCTTGATGATCACCTTAACCTTCAAAACTTCGCGGTGGCACAGGAACTGTAGGGCTTTGATGGATGCTGCGTCTCATCCTGAGATGTAGGCAAGGGCTGAGTGATGTTCAGACTTGAGTTTTGGAGTAATGGTTGAAAGTGCTTGAAGAGGTGATACCAGCTATATTGGTAGTGGCAGAAGTAGTTGGTTTGCTCAAAGTAGCCGAAGGAGCATGCTTAGGAGACACTGATAGTCGTTTAGATATTTTTTATGACCCATACCACTTAGGAGACGCTTGCGTTTTGGAGCAAACGCCGGAGAGGGAGGCTTAAGGGTTTGAGCTTTTGACCGATTGGCCAGAGTACTCGAAAAGACAATTTGAAGGAGCATCTCATTACGAAAGTCAAGGTATATACAAACACGAGTGACAATTCGAGACGGAGCGTAGTAGGAAATGCAACCGATCTCGGCAATAGATCAAGCGCAACTTAAAAACGTCCCCGGCGCGTCTTCGATAAATAATACTCGTTACCTGTTTATGCTCAGCTGGGTAGCTAGACATAAACAAGTACCGAGTATTATCATCGAAGATGCGCCGTGGACATGCCGGTAACTCGCAGCCTCGCAGTCGCGAAGTACCGAGTTCGTTCCCTGTTTCTGTACTATTTTTTTCTCAACATTTTCTTCAAATTTTTTTTTCGTGACCCGGCCTTGCATTATTCGTTCAAGGGTGCAAGCGATTGAAGGTCCACTCGTCATGCGGATAGAGTATTTTTCCCCGCAGTGACGAGGTGCGGGATTTGTTTCCTGGTTCTGCGCTTTTTTTTCAAAACTTTGTTTGAACTTTTTTTTCAGTATCCTGGCCTCGCATTGCTCATACGTGAGTGCAAGCTATGCAAGGTCGTTACCGAACTTCGCGTTCACAGATATGTAATTAAGCTGACACTCGTTACCCACATTTCACTATTTATAAAATATCATTAAGTTTTCACTTACATAGGTGAAGGTATGACGACGTCTAATAATCCCGCCGTTGGTGAGCGTAAACGATGAGGCTCGAGATTAAGCTTGTGAGATCCACCCGGTATAAAAAAAGTGGGTATCGCGGAGCACACGAACCTTACTTGTTAGTATTACGATATATACTCGACCAATCGAAAAAGTGGTCTAAGATGGTGCGTCGATGCTAAATTAACAGTCGTCTCAAGAAATTCGGCCCATTAGCAATCTCCTTACTCATCTGTGGTCATACTCCTGGTTAAGGGTGCCTCCCGATACCGCGTAACTTGCGTACGCTTAAGATAATCTAACTAATCGGAGCACCTCATCTAGGGATTCAAGTATCCGTTATTCATTTTATGCTTTTACGCTGTTATGCTTACGCCGAAACCAATTTTTCACGGAACTACCCCGATGCATGGGTTTGGCACGTAGACACAGCCGGTATGTGTCTCGTTGTTAAATAGCACTCGATATTAAATAAGTTATAAGCTATGAGTTAATCATAGCTTATAATTATTTCTTATTATATTTATTATAATAAATTATAAGCTATGATTCATGGTAGTGAGTTGATACAGAGCAAATAGTTTTAATAACTGGCGTCGACCAGATTTTCACGCATTTGATAAGTCCTTAGCTTCCACTTTTCATACCGTTTTCAGATGATGATTAATGCTAAATCAGAATTCATTTTATATGATTTTGAACTCATCAACACAGATCAGTCTGAACATAAATTGGTCATAGAAAAACTGGCTTTGATAAATATTTATTCTGTATTTTTGAGATATTACAGTCGAGATGATAGATTATTATTTACAGGTTATATAATAACTCCGATCAACTCCGATTATTTGCGTACATGGCACATAAAATCCGCTGCACATATTCTCGCATGTGAAAGTACCTGTTCTCCATGGCGCGTATTCAGCACAACGCTACTTTACAACATCCAATGATAATTCCGAATGCAGTTTTCGTACTAGTACTACATATGTTTGGCAATCTGCGATTGGTTGCACTAAATACGCTTTAGGCAATCTTTACACAAATATGCGCCATGAGGAGACGGGACTAAATAATGGCATAATCTGCTAGTGATTTTCGCCTTATATCCAACATCCGCCAGTTACGCGTACGCCGACGTACGCAAGTTACGCAGCATCGGGAGACACCCTAAAGCCCATCACACAATGGAAAGGAACAGTGAATAGGAACAGGGAACAGGAATACGGAATAGAAATGTATGTAATGCTAATACACAATGAGACCTTTGCAACAAGAGTGTCATCCAATCATTTACTTCTCTGCTTCTGTTGAACGAACTAACCTATTAAATTCGATTTACAAATAGTACGTGTGTATTGTATGTGATTTTCCTACTGCAAAACATAAATGCATAAACTGAATAAGTAAGTATATTTATTCATTATTATGCATTTGTATTTGCCATATCGATGGTAATACTTATTCACATTTCTGTTATAGGCATTCTTTCAATGGATGAAGAAAATAAAATTGCGATATAACGTTAGCACTTCAAAATAGCAAATATAAACGAATACATATAACCTCCACACTTCTTGAACCCATGTGCCCGCCAAAACATAAAACTGTCTCACTGTGATTGTGGCAAGTGTGTCAACCAAGGCATCCAGCGAAAAGTAACAGTTATCGGTATTGCAGGATGTAAGGATTTCAGTGGCGGGCCATGGAACATGTGGGCCCCGGTCGCCATGATTGATCCTCCAACCAGATCTGCCAGAAAGCGGCCGCAGCAGCACGACGCACACAAGCGCACGCCCGTGTACGTGTGACCGCCCGAGCTCGTGGAGCATCGGACAATAGAAGGAGACAGATATATGACTGTCTGTCTCTTTCGCTCTCGCTCGGCTCGGGCTGCTCGCGCTGCTACTGCTGCTAGTGCTCGGGCTGTCGCGCGATACATTTAACTCTGACTGAGACGAGCGCGTAACGTATGTTAATTTGCGGTCGATGATAATTCGAATTCACGCAGTGACAAATTTTTTTTTCAGTACTTATTGCATTTTACGATTAATTAATTATTGTTATTTTATATTTTACATAATTTTGCTATTTCTTGTTTTATTACGTATGTGATACGGGCCATGTTATACCTCATAAAAACCGTGGACTATAAAATGTAATGGTTGCTTAAAAAATGTAACACAACGAGAACTCGAACTGTCATCGGCCGCGGATGAGAGATATAACGCGCACACTTCACTGATTATCGTTGTTAAGTTGCATTAGCAAATTAAGATACCCAAATTTGATTGAAAGCTTCTGAAAACTAAAAATATGACAGTTAATCCAACTAACCGCGTTAACGATTGTTGGAAGAATTACCAAAAGAACGCAATCCACTCTTGGCCAACGTGTACGTTATTTTCTTCTTTAGTATATATATTTTTTTACAATATATGTGCAGAATGTACATAGAAGCGAAGTTTGCCGAAGTAACGCAGTTGACTTCGTTGTAATTCAGTCCAATACTTGACTGAATTATTATCTTAAACGACCCAACGATAATTGATCGTTCGTTTTAAGTTGTGCTGTTTGCATTTATTTGAAAAAGATAACGGTGAGTCTATATACATTTATCTCTTTTCTCTTGAAAAGTATATTAATAAGCCATTTATAAACATTGAGAATACTTTAAATTTCCTTTTGTTTACAATAAGTTAACAAAAAAGGTTTATCGAGTTTTATGGAATTTTTACTTGACATGTGTCGCTGCAAGATTGTCTTCCACATATCGTCGAAATTAAATTTAGAAATGATCTTTGCAGTAAAATTGACAGGTAACGCAAATTGCTGTTCTTATTCATTCATCATCAAAGCCACCAGTACAGTTCTCGTTATGTATGATAGTAACAATATTGAAAAAGGAGATCTATTTTCATATTTGACAGTTCAATTCATGGTATTAACTTTACTACAATCTTTCACGTTTATATTGATCAATTTTACAAATTGCGAATATTTATTGTCTCAGGATCTGCGTTTCAAATGAAACATTAAAATTATGTTTTGTTCCACAGATGTGTAAAGTTTTATCAATAAAAACAGAATTTTCTTCTTTCAGGTTCATGAACGACATGTTTATTTTTAACCACATAAAATCCTATTTTATTACTATTTCGCTGAAACAAATTGCAAAATAGTAAAACAATGATCTGAAATATATTGAAAATAAAAGATTAATTTATCCTTTAGGAGCTTCCCTGACAAAAAGAAAAGTAATTACGATAAACAAAAGTGTACGAAGTATATTTTTTCAAAAAATAGTTTTAGAGTCAAATTTCATAAGCCAAAAATCATAAGCTGTTAGGCGTTCTAAAGATAAAACTCAAGCAGGAATATTTCTATTTCAAAAACAAAGTATAATAGAAAAATGTTGCTATCATATCAGTCAAATTTTCCTTCAGGCACCCAGCCACTTTGTAAGCCATTTTTAGAAAAAATACACAGAACAAACATTAAACGTATACCCAAGGAATACCTAAGAAACACTTAACTGTCAAAATTATATTATTTGAAGTCAAAATGATGTAATTTAGACTGCGATGTATTCCTTGGGTATATGCACTGTTGACATAAAGTGTATGGAAATCTATTTAAGCAATTAATTCTCCTTGCAGAAGTTGAGTTTTCGTGATTAAGCTGTGCATACTAAAAGTAAGAAAATTCCATAAACATTAAGTTCTACAAGGAATATCGCTACTTGGAAGGAATATATATTAAAAGAGCTTATAGAATATACAATATGTACTCTAATTTAGAAAATGCAAATGTTTCTCGGTGTACATTGCATTACAGTCTGTGGCATAAAAGCATGGGCAATATTGATGAGAAATGACAAACAGATTATTATAACATATTTGCACGCCAGTATCTCAATTTAAATATAAATGTACAGAATAACTATTCCGGCTAGTACTTTTTAATGACATTTAGAGATTAATACAGGGTGCGCCATCTCAATCTGGTCGATGGAAGTATTGAATAACTCTGACAGATTTTAACCGACCAGCGTCGTACAACACGTTTCGTATAGGTTATTTCAGTACAATTTCTACCATGTATCGCTATACGCCGAAAGAACGCGCCGAAATAGTTTCGCTTTACATTGAAAATAATCGTTCAGTTGTGTCAACTCAGCGTGCGTATCGTAAAAAATATCGCGGACGTTCTGCGCCCAAAGGCGACACTATCCGTCATTTAGCTTCAAATTTCATGGAGCACGGGTCTGTAGCGAATCTCCAACATCAAGCTCGACCGCGTCCAGGTCGTTCAAATGAAAATATCGAAGCTGTCCGACAGAGTGTTGCAGAAAATCCAAATGTCTCATACCGCTGCCGGTCTCAGCAATTAAACATCAGTGGAACCACTTTGAGAAGGATTTTAAAGCAAGATCTTCACATGTTTCCGTACAAAGTGCAGTTGACTCAAAGATTATTGGAAACTGACAAGCCGCGACGCTTGGCTTACGCTAATAACGTTAGTCGAATGAAGGAAGCTGAGCCGGATTTTTGGGAGCGAATTCTGATGACCGACGAGGCTCATTTCACCTTCTCTGGCGCTGTCAACAAACAAAACTGTCGCATGTGGAGCACCGATAATCCTCATATTATTCACGAAACTCCATTGCACGATGAGAAAGTGACAGTTTGGGCCGGTGTTTGCTCAAAAACCACCATTGGACCATTTTTCTTCAGAGCTGGTGAAACTGTTAATGGGGATCGATATCGGTGGATGTTGGCACACTTTATTTTACCACAAATGCGTGAAAAAGGTCTTAAGGAATTTTGGTTCCAACAAGATGGTGCGACATGTCACACTGCGCGCTCAACAATGGACTATTTGCGTCGGAAGTTCCCAGGACGTGTGATATCAAAGAAAGGTGATATTGACTGGCCATCAAGATCGCCGGATTTGACTGCACCGGACTTCTTCTTGTGGGGATTGTTGAAAAGTAAAGTCTATGCCAACAAGCCGAAGACCATAGAGGAGCTAAAGAACAACATTCGAGCCGAAATCGCAGCGATATCGCCCGAGACGCTGGCAAATACAATGGAAAATGCCGAAAAAAAAGCTCATTTTTGTCTCAGTAATAAAGGCGGACATTTGATCGATGTGGTTTTTGGAAACTAATCAAAATAAATTGTAATGAATCAAATTTAATAAAAAAATACGACTTTGTGAAATCTGTTGAAAATTCTCTAAGTTATTCAATACTTCCATCGACCAGATTGAGATGGCGCACCCTGTATTTTTCAGGACTTTTTTTATCCACACACAATAATACTGCTGAAATATATACTTAAAGAATTGTTTCACTTCTAAACCATTTTTTCATGGTTCACACAAGCATTATAAATTATATAATACGTCTTATAAATATTAAAAATATTTCAAGAAAAATTCAAAAAACTGTTCCTAACAAGAAATATCATATTTTAAAATGCAATAATGTGATGAAAAAACTACATGGAACAATTTGTTATATAGCACTTTTTAATTGAACATTTCTCAAGCGTTTTTTTTAAATAGCTTATTTTGAAATAAATATTTTCCTTCATAAAAGTGAACATTATATGAAATAAAATCAGCAATATTCTTAAAAAAATGATAATTTATAAATGTGATGTTTAATAAATCTTTTTCGACAACTGCTTTGTAGTAAGAGGAAATTGGAAGAATTCTCTATGTTTATAAACAATTATTGAGATATTTTTAGCGATTAAAATGTATATCGGCATTGTTATTGTTATCCTTTTAAAACGTTAATACGGATACTACGAATACAACAACATACAAATGAACGATAATTGTTGCATTGCCTAGGATATTAAATATTCTATCGATTATTGGACCGCATCACGGAATAAACTCTATTACTTCGACAAACTTCGCTTCAATGGAGAGATGCATGCGACATAATGCACATAAAAAGTATTATGTTTGTTGTTGATGCTGATATGTTGCCAAGGCGCGTTTGTAACGTTCATGTAGTGGTGAGTAAGCATTTTATCAAGACGATACATCGAATATATAATATTATCTGCATGAACAATAGAAGTTGAAGAGTTAATTAAAAGAAGAGGATCTGTTCGCACTGTCGCTTAGCACAACTTACAAGAATCAACGTAGAAATGTGTCATTCATTACTTTTGTACAGATAATTCTTATTATCACCCTGTTACGTCCTGCGTCTGCGATACCTTCCGATAATTTTTTAATTTTTATTTCATTTATGATTTATTCCATGCACGTATTTCTGGCGCAACTCAGTAGCGCTTATCGCTGCTGGGTACACGCCTTTTGCTTAGGTCAGCGTTCTCACGTTGACCGGCGGAACGCGGAGCATCGGCGAGACGCGCGATGCTCCGCTAATCATTTATTACATTTTGCTTAGGCCAGCGTTCGCATGCTGGCCAGCGAGACGCAGCGCATCGATGAGACGCGCTGCGCCCCGCAAATCCCTCGTTTGTACATGTCGCACTGCTTTCAACACAGCGCTAATTAGTCAGTTCTTCTCCGGGGGCCGACCACGATGGTCGGTCCTCGTAATACCATATCTGTATTGTATCATTTATTTTTAATATCCAATAGGACGTAGATTTGTTCGGGCAACCAATTATATTGTGCGCGTTCCAATAAACCTTATAATAACATACCCCGTGTCTGTATTAATATGACATTTTACTCTAATACATATATGTGCTAATACTGTTTAATATACCATTTTAATGACTTTAGATACGTGCTACTATTTTAATGACTTTACTTCTAGTGGTTTATAAAATGTTCGAATGCGCGCTGTTTAATATCTATTGTTTTACTGGTGTAGTGATTAAATGTTAGCGCACAACCATTAAACTGTTTTAATATATATAGTGAAAGACTATTTGGAACAATCATCTTGCGTTTATTCTGGGTTATTTATTTATTCATTTAAATTCGCCATTCACCATCCGTCCTCCAATCCCGAGCCAGTGCATTCTGGCTCAAAATGGAGAAAAGAATAAAGTCCGACAAGTCCAGGACGTAACACACCCAATCCGCAATTTGTGCATGGTGTTTCTTCAAGAAACAAGAGGGAGTAACAATGGAAATTATTTCAATTGAAGCGCCCAAGAAGACTAACAATTGTAATCATCGCTCCGTGTGGATTTTTCATAAGAAGACGGATAACTACGCAAAAAAAAGACTGCAACAACCTGCACGCAGATTATATGAAATGTAGTTTGCACATACAGTTCATAATGTAAGACAGCGAGGCCAACATCAAGATACATTACAGATACATACATATTGTACGTGAGGATATACACTATTTTGGGTGCGATTTAATTTATTGTAGCACTTTTGTCAAGCAAAACAGCTGCATAATCTTATTGGATGTATGTGACAAGAAAAGAAATAGCATAAGAAAGAACCATGAAGAATTATGCATGTATATCCTACGATAAACTTGCACAAAAATCGCATGCAACGTTATACAAACATCCAAGGAAACAACTTCGAGAAAACATGGAACAACCTTAGGACTACGTGATTGCTATGAAAAGAAGCACGACGTTTCATTCAAGAAATAAGGGACACCCTATTATTGTCATCCATAGACACTCGAATATAACTAAATCGAGCAACGTGAAGTGTGTAGATTTCGTAACGTTTAGTGACATACATTTATGCTAAAAAGATATTGGCTAAAAAGATATTCAATTTTTTCATAAATCAAATGTTTACATATAAAACGAAATATTTGAAATCGCAATCTTCAACTTTTTTCTTAGTTGCAATGCATATCTTGCGAAAATGTTTTCAATAAGAATGTGCAATAAACGCTACTTTTTGTAGGAGAAGAATCTCCTATTTCATAATGTGCAGTCTTATGAGGAAAAAGCGTAATTATAAAAACACTAAACAATACAAACTTAGTTTTTAAAAATGCTATTTGACAATTGTTAATTTTTTTCATATATGAAAACGTACACAAATATGATATTTCTTGCTGGATACAGCATTTGATTACATGTATCAAAAAATATTTAAAGCAAAAAAGAATAATTGGCGAAGCACACACATACACCTAAAAACTAGGTATGACGTCCGAGTTGGACCAGTGTGTACATGATTTTTGCAACCGACGTTTCGTGAAGATTTCTTTTTACTTTACTTTTTCAGGTTGATCCTAATTCAGATAAAGTGAATTGACATATTCACAAAACGCATCGGATTATAAATCAATAACATGACTTCAACCCACATGTCTAACCTAGTGATGCAATTTATTTACCGCAAAGAAACCACAAATTCACCGCGAAAGTGTTTGATACAAACATAACAAATTTTCTGGAAACCAAAAATAAAAAACTATTTATTTTGCATAGTGATACGTGTTAAATAAATTGTATTTCATCTCCGTTGTCTTCAGTCAATTTTATTAATGTAATGTGTTTCGCTAATCTGGTGCTTAATGTCCTGTTATTACTTAAAGTATCATGTTAGATATAGTACGTGAAGTATGAACGCTTTATTCAATGTTAGTAATGAGAACTCTATCGTGCTCTTGCATAACTTTCGCGTTTCTATGAACTAACGTAAGAAAATATTAAATAATTGTTTGTTTCATTTATTGATACTTGAATATATTCCAGTTCAATGTGTATATATATACATTACAATTTCCAGTGAACATCAAATAAGAGTAATAGCATCAATGTCATACTTTCCTATTCGATAATGTGATGTTACATATACGTTATAATCACAACGTTATACGTGATACTTATATACGTTATATTTACACTGTTGAGTAGGAAATTAAAAGATTGGTGTTCTATTATTAAAAGAAGAAACCACCACCTTCTCGCGGTTTCCGTCGAGCAACAACATGTACGTCGTACATTTATGCGATAAAATTAAATAATTGTGAAAATATTAAATAATTGTTTGTTTCATTTATTGATACTTGAATGTATTCCAGTTCAATGTATATATATATACATTACAATTTCCAGTGAACATCAAATAAGAGTAATAGCATCAATGTCATACTTTCCTATTCGATAATGTGATGTTACATATACGTTATAATCACAACGATATACGTGATACTTATATACGTTATATTTACACTGTTGAGTAGGAAATTAAAAGATTGGTGTTCTATTATTAAAAGAAGAAACCACCACCTTCTCGCGGTTTCCGTCGAGCAACAACATGTACGTCGTACATTTATGCGATATTATAATAACAAACACATGTATATAATTAAAAAGAACATAACGTTGCTTTCATTTAATTCGTGTTAATAAATTATTAAGTATATTGCCAAACATATATATATACTAAAGAAGAAAATAACGTACACGTTGGCCAAGAGTGGATTGCGTTCTTTTGGTAATTCTTCCAACAATCGTTAACGCGGTTGGTTGGATTAACTGTTATATTTTTAGTTTTCAGAAGCTTTGAATCAAATTTGTGTATCTTAATTTGCTAATGCAGCTTAACAACGATAATCAGTGAAGCGTGCGCGTTATATCTCTCATCCGCGGCCGATGACAGTTCGAGTTCTCGTTGTGTCAAATTTTTTAAGCAACCATTACATTTTATAGTCCATTCTTTGCAGCAATAGTACTGATACGGTTTTTATGAGGTATAACATGGCCCGTATCACATACGTAATAAAACAAGAAATAGCAAAATTATGTGAAATATAAAATAACAATAATTAATTAATCGTAAAATGCAATAATTACTGAAAAAAAATGTGTCACTGCGTGGATTCGAATTATCATCGACCGCAAATTAACATACGTTACGCGCTCGTCTCAGTCAGAGTTAAATGTATCGCGCGACAGCCCGAGCACTAGCAGCAGTAGCAGCGCGAGCAGCCCGAAAGAGACAGACAGTCATATATCTGTCTCCTTCTATTGTCCGATGCTCCACGAGCTCGGGCGGTCGCACGTACACGGGTGTGCGCTTGTGTGCGTCGTGCTGCTGCGGCCGCTTTCTGGCAGCTCTGCCTCCAACTCCTAAGTATCGTTGGTTCTGCGCCGAGTCGTATCCCACCGATCCTTGTGGCCGGGTACAGTAAATAAACTTTCAATCGAGAAACCAACATAGATTCTACAGCAACATTGAGTCAGAATTAAAAAATGTCTTGTCTCGGGGCCCGCTTTACGCTTATGCCTTCACGCCCGCTTATCCGCTTATACCGACAACCGTGAATCACGAATCTACCGTCAGGAGCTGGAACTAACAATTAGATAGCATAGACTGCAATATGGCCGCGAACACGACTTTGACATATCCGTTCGTACTTTTCGGATTATCGCTTGGATTTGCAATGAAACAAGTTAGAATTTTTTTGTTTAAGTGCAGTGCAATGGTAAGATTTGCGGTCTGGTCCAGTGAAGTGTAGCAGATATGCGTGAAAATTGTAGTTAAATGAATTAATGAGTTCGCGAGAAAAGCATCATGGCTAACGACAGCTGCCACGAATTTTCGATAATTTATTGTGTCTATGCGAAAAAAATTGCATGGAGAGACGGACCAGAGTCATCGAGCGAGGGCATACGAAGCGCCAATTGGCCAAATAGCAAACTACGATTTCGTAGTTTTCGGATTTCGTCGAAAATACAATAGTATTATATAAAAAAACATTAAAAATGAATTCTTTCATTTATTATGATTTGCGGTCTGGTCCGTCTCTCCATGCAATTTTTTTCGCATAGACACAATAAATTATCGAAAATTCGTGGCAGCTGTCGTTAGCCATGACGCTTTTCTCGCGAACTCATTAATTCATTTAACTACAATTTTCACGCATATCTGCTACACTTCACTGGACCAGACCGCAAATCTTACCATTGCACTGCACTTAAACAAAAAAATTCTAACTTGTTTCATTGCAAATCCAAGCGATAATCCGAAAAGTACGAACGGATATGTCAAAGTCGTGTTCGCGGCCATATTGCAGTCTATGCTATCTAATTGTTAGTTCCAGCTCCTGACGGTAGATTCGCGATTCACGGTTGTCGGTATGAGCGGATAAGCGGGCGTGAAGGCATAAGCGTAAAGCGGGCCCCGAGACAAGACATTTTTTAATTCTGACTCAATGTTGCTGTAGAATCTATGTTGGATTCTCGATTGAAAGTTTATTTACTGTACCCGGCCACAAGGATCGGTGGGATACGACTCGGCGCAGAACCAACGATACTTAGGAGTTGGAGGCAGAGCTGCCAGAAAGCGGCCGCAGCAGCACGACGCACACAAGCGCACACCCGTGTACGTGCGACCGCCCGAGCTCGAGAAGAATCGGACAATAGAAGGAGACAGATATATGACTGTCTGTCTCTTTCGCTCTCGCTCGGCTCGGGCTGCTCGCGCTGCTTCTGCAGCTAGTGCTCGGGCTGTCGCGCGATACATTTAACTCTGACTGAGACGAGCGCGTAACGTATGTTAATTTGCGGTCGATGATAATTCGAATCCACGCAGTGACAAATTTTTGTTTCACTAATTATTGCATTTTACGATTAATTAATTATTGTTATTTTATATTTTACATAATTTTGCTATTTCTTGTTTTATTACGTATGTGATACGGGCCATGTTATACCTCATAAAAACCGTATCAGTACTATTGCTGCAAAGAATGGACTATAAAATGTAATGGTTGCTTAAAAAAATTGACACAACGAGAACTCGAACTGTCATCGGCCGCGGATGAGAGATATAACGCGCACGCTTCACTGATTATCGTTGTTAAGCTGCATTAGCAAATTAAGATACACAAATTTGATTCAAAGCTTCTGAAAACTAAAAATATAACAGTTAATCCAACCAACCGCGTTAACGATTGTTGGAAGAATTACCAAAAGAACGCAATCCACTCTTGGCCAACGTGTACGTTATTTTCTTCTTTAGTATATATATATGTTTGGCAATATACTTAATAATTTATTAACACGAATTAAATGAAAGCAACGTTATGTTCTTTTTAATTATATACATGCGTTTGTTATTATAATATCGCATAAATGTACGACGTACATGTTGTTGCTCGACGGAAACCGCGAGAAGGTGGTGGTTTCTTCTTTTAATAATAGAACACCAATCTTTTAATTTCCTACTCAACAGTGTCAATATAACGTATATAAGTATCACGTATAACGTTGTGATTATAACGTATATGTAACATCACATTATCGAATAGGAAAGTATGACATTGATGCTATTACTCTTATTTGATGTTCGCTGGAAATTGTAATGTATATATATACATTGAACTGGAATATATTCAAGTATCAATAAATGAAACAAACAATTATTTAATATTTTCTTACGTTAGTTCATAGAAATGCGAAAGTTATGCAAGAGCACGATAGAGTTCTCATTACTAACATGAATAAAGCGTTCATACTTCACGTACTATATCTAACATGATACTTTAAGTAATAACAGGACATTAAGCACCAGATTAGCGAAACACATTACATAAATAAAATTGACTGAAGACAACGGAGATGAAATACAATTTATTTAACACGTATCACTATGCATTTATTCATTACGCTTAATAATCCGTGCAAAATAAATAGTTTTTTATTTTTGGTTTCCAGAAAATTTGTTATGTTTGTATCAAACACTTTCGCGGTGAATTTGTGGTTTCTTTGCGGTAAATAAATTGCATCACTAGGTTAGACATGTGGGTTGAAGTCATGTTATTGATTTATAATCCGATGCGTTTTGTGAATATGTCAATTCACTTTATCTGAATTAGGATCAACCTGAATAAGTAAAGTAAAAAGAAATCTTCACGAAACGTCGGTTGCAAAAATCATGTACACACTGGTCCAACTCGGACGTCATACCTAGTTTTTAGGTGTATGTGTGTGCTTCGCCAATTATTTTTTTTTGCTTTAAATATTTTTTGATACATGTATTCAAATGCTGTTTCCAGCAAGAAATATCATGTTTGTGTACGTTTTCATATATGAAAAAAATTAACAATTCTCAAAAAGCATTTTTAAAAACTAAGTTTGTATTGTTTAGTGTTTTTATAATTACGCTTTCTCCTCATAAGACTGCACATTATGAAATAGGAGATTCTTCTCCTACAAAAAGTAGCGTTTATTGCACATTCTTATTGAAAACATTTTCGCATGATATGCATTGCAACTAAGAGAAAAGTTGAAGATTGCGATTTCAAATATTTCGTTTTATATGTAAACATTTGATTTATGAAAAAATTGAATATCTTTTTAGCCAATATCTTTTTAGCATAAATGTATGTCACTAAACGTTACGAAATCTATACACTTCACTTCGCTCGATTTAGTTATATTCGAGTGTCTATGGATGACAATAATAGGGTGTCCCTTATTTCTTGAATGAAACGTCGTACTTCTTTTCATAGCAATCACGTAGTCCTAAGGTTGTTCCATGTTTTCTCGAAGTTGTTTCCTTGGATGTTTGTATAACGTTGCATGCGATTTTTGTGCAAGTTTATCGTAGGATATACATGCATAATTCTTTATGGTTCTTTCTTATGCTATTTCTTTTCTTGTCACATACATCCAATGAGATTATGCAGCTGTTTTGCTTGACAAAAGTGCTACAATAAATTAAATCGCACCAAAAATAGTGTATATCCTCACGTACAATATGTATGTATCTGTAATGTATCTTGATGTTGGCCTCGCTGTCTTACATTATGAACTGTATGTGCAAACTACATTTCATATAATCTGCGTGCAGGTTGTTGCAGTCTTTATTTTTGCGTAGTTATCCGTCTTCTTATGACAAATCCACACGGAGCGATGATTACAATTGTTAGTCTTCTTGGGCGCTTCAATTGAAATAATTTCCATTGTTACTCCCTCTTGTTTCTTGAAGAAACACCAATGCACAAATTGCGGATTGGGTGATAATAAGAATTATCTATACAAAAGTAATGAATGACACATTTCTACGTTGATTCTTGTAAGTTGTGCTAAGCGACAGTGCGAACGGATCCTCTTCTTTTAATTAACTCTTCAACTTCTATTGTTCATGCAGATAATATTATATATTCGATGTATCGTCTTGATAAAATGCTTACTCACCACTACATGAACGTTACAAACGCGCCCTGGCAACATATCAGCATCAACAACAAACATAATACTTTTTATGTGCATTATGTCGCATGCATCTCTCCATTGAAGCGAAGTTTGTCGAAGTAATAGAGTTTATTCCGTGATGCGGTCCAATAGTCGATAGAATATTTAATATCCTAGGCAATGCAACAATTATCGTTCATTTGTATGTTGTTGTATTCGTAGTGTCCGTATTAACGTTTTAAAAGGATAACAATAACGATGGCGATATACATTTTATTCGCTAAAAATATCTCAATAATTGTTTATAAACATAGAGAATTCTTCCAATTTCCTCTTACTTACAAAGCAGTTGTCGAAAAAGATTTATTAAACATCACATTTATAAATTATCATTTTTTTAAGAATATTGCTGATTTTATTTCATATAATGTTCACTTTTATGAGGGAAAATATTTATTTCAAAATAAGCTATTTAAAAAAAACGCTTGAGAAACGTTCAATTAAAAAGTGCTATATAACAAATTGTTCCATGTAGTTTTTTCATCACATTATTGCATTTTAAAATATGATATTTCTTGTTAGGAACAGTTTTTTGCATTTTTCTTGAAATATTTTTAATATTTATAAGACGTATTATATAATTTATAATACTTGTGTGAACCATGAAAAAATGGTTTAGAAGTGAAACAATTCTTTAAGTATATATTTCAACAGTATTATTGTGTGTGGATATACAAAGTATACTGAAAAATACTAATCTCTAAATGTCATAAAAAAGTACTAGCCGGAATAGTTATTCTATACATTTATATTTAAATTGAGATACTGGCGTGCAAATATGTTATAATAATCTGTTTGTCATTTCTCATCAATATTGCCCATGCTTTTATGCCACAGACTGTAATGCAATGTACACCGAGAAACATTTGCATTTTCTAAATTAGAGTACCTATTGTATATTCTATAAGCTCTTTTAATATATATTCCTTCCAAGTAACGATATTTTTTGTAGAACTTAATGTTTATGGAATTTTCTTACTTTTAGTATGCACAACTTAATCACGAAAACTCAACTTCTGCAAGGAGAATTAATTGTTTAAATAGATTTCCATACACTTTATGTCAACAGTGCATATACCCAAGGAATAAATCGCAGTCTAAATGACATCATTTTGACTTCAAATAATATAATTTTAACAGTTAAGTGTTTCTTAGGTATTCCTTGGGTATACGTTTAATGTTTGTTCTGTGTATTTTTTCTAAAAATGGCTTACAAAGTGGCTGGGTGCCTGAAGGAAAATTTGACTGATATGATAGCAACATTTTTCTATTATACTTTGTTTTTGAAATAGAAATATTCCTGCTTGAGTTTTATCTTTAGAACGCCTAACAGCTTATGATTTTTGGCTTATGAAATTTGACTCTAAAACTATTTTTTGAAAAAATATACTTCATACACTTTTGTTTATCGTAATTACTTTTCTTTTTGTCAGGGAAGCTCCTAAAGGATAAATTAATCTTTTATTTTCAATATAATTCAGATCATTGTTTTACTATTTTGCAATTTGTTTCAGTGAAATAGTAATAAAACAGGATTTTATGTGGTTAAAAATAAACATGTCGTTCATGATCCTGAAAGAAGAAAATTCTGTTTTTATTGATAAAACTTTACACATCTTTGGAACAAAACATAATTTAAATGTTTCATTTGATACGCAGATCCTGAGACAATAAATATTCGCAACTTGTAAAATTGATCAATATAAACGTGAAAGATTGTAGTAAAGTTAATACCATGGATTGAACTGTCAAATATGAATATAGATCTCCTTTTTCAATATTGTTACTATCATACATAACGAGAACTGTACTGGTGGCTTTGATGAAGAATGAATAAGAACAGCAATTTGCGTTACCTGTCAATTTTACTGCAAAGATCATTTCTAAATTTAATTTCGACGATATGTGGAAGACAATCTTGCAGCGACACATATCAAGTAAAAATTCCATAAAACTCGATAAACCTTTTTTGTTAACTTATTGAAAACAAAAGGAAATTTAATGTATTCTCAATGTTTATGAATGGCTTATTAATATACTTTTCAAGAGAAAAGAGATAAATGTATATAGACTCACCGTTATCCTTTTCAAATAAATGCAAACAGCACAACTTAAAACGAACGATCAATTATCGTCGGGTCATTTAAGATAATAATTCAGTCAAGTATTGGACTACATTACAACGAAGTCAACTGCGTTACTTCGGCAAACTTCGCTTCTATGTACATTCTGCACATATATTGTAAAAAAATATATATACTAAAGAAGAAAATAACGTACACGTTGGCCAAGAGTGGATTGCGTTCTTTTGGTAATTCTTCCAACAATCGTTAACGCGGTTGGTTGGATTAACTGTTATATTTTTAGTTTTCAGAAGCTTTGAATCAAATTTGTGTATCTTAATTTGCTAATGCAGCTTAACAACGATAATCAGTGAAGCGTGCGCGTTATATCTCTCATCCGCGGCCGATGACAGTTCGAGTTCTCGTTGTGTCAAATTTTTTAAGCAACCATTACATTTTATAGTCCATTCTTTGCAGCAATAGTACTGATACGGTTTTTATGAGGTATAACATGGCCCGTATCACATACGTAATAAAACAAGAAATAGCAAAATTATGTAAAATATAAAATAACAATAATTAATTAATCGTAAAATGCAATAATTACTGAAAAAAAATGTGTCACTGCGTGGATTCGAATTATCATCGACCGCAAATTAACATACGTTACGCGCTCGTCTCAGTCAGAGTTAAATGTATCGCGCGACAGCCCGAGCACTAGCAGCAGTAGCAGCGCGAGCAGCCCGAGCCGAGCGAGAGCGAAAGAGACAGACAGTCATATATCTGTCTCCTTCTATTGTCCGATGCTCCACGAGCTCGGGCGGTCGCACGTACACGGGTGTGCGCTTGTGTGCGTCGTGCTGCTGCGGCCGCTTTCTGGCAGCTCTGCCTCCAACTCCTAAGTATCGTTGGTTCTGCGCCGAGTCGTATCCCACCGATCCTTGTGGCCGGGTACAGTAAATAAACTTTCAATCGAGAAACCAACATAGATTCTACAGCAACATTGAGTCAGAATTAAAAAATGTCTTGTCTCGGGGCCCGCTTTACGCTTATGCCTTCACGCCCGCTTATCCGCTTATACCGACAACCGTGAATCGCGAATCTACCGTCAGGAGCTGGAACTAACAATTAGATAGCATAGACTGCAATATGGCCGCGAACACGACTTTGACATATCCGTTCGTACTTTTCGGATTATCGCTTGGATTTGCAATGAAACAAGTTAGAATTTTTTTGTTTAAGTGCAGTGCAATGGTAAGATTTGCGGTCTGGTCCAGTGAAGTGTAGCAGATATGCGTGAAAATTGTGGTTAAATGAATTAATGAGTTCGCGAGAAAAGCGTCATGGCTAACGACAGCTGCCACGAATTTTCGATAATTTATTGTGTCTATGCGAAAAAAATTGCATGGAGAGACGGACCAGACCGCAAATCATAATAAATGAAAGAATTCATTTTTAATGTTTTTTTATATAATACTATTGTATTTTCGACGAAATCCGAAAACTACGAAATCGTAGTTTGCTATTTGGCCACTTGGCGCTTCGTATGCCCTCGCTCGATGACTCTTAAGACTGTGACCTGGCGACACCGCGGCGACTATCTCTCTCGGTTCGCGTTACAAGCGCTAGAGCACGTTTCAGTATACTTCTTATAGTTCATTGAAAAGAAGCCTTCAGGTGCTACGTCACCTACAATGCCACGGTGTGGTGTGTCACCTTAAAGTAGGTGTGCCGGTAGCGAAAGAGTGTGATGTTAGGATGTGGCAAGTTTGCTAATGGTCCAGTCAGGTGCGACACTCGTGTACAATCACCCCACCGGGTATTGCCGTGCAAGAGCATAGTACCATAGGCAACGTACATGTTGCTCTACGTACCTAGGCATCATATACGTATCAGCTACACATACTTACATTGCTTGTACATACAGAGCGGCGAAGTGCACAAGTCACCGGTCGAGCGTTGGAGTGGTACTTTATTGGTTAAATAAAATGTCGCCATTACGAATTATGACTTTTATTACAATCGCAACATACTCCGCGCTTTTCTTCGTACTAGCCGGAGCGAAATTGCAAACTTCCAAAGACCTTTCCGTCGCCCAGCTCAACGAGAATAACTGGGATCGCATGCTCAACGGAGAGTGGATGGTCGAATTGTGAGTCCAAAACGTATAATCCATGCTAAAAAAGCCCTCGTACGTCAAAATAAGAAATTCAAAAATGCGTAAAATTTTTTTCTCGCTATTTAAAAAAAATAATAATTTTAAGTTTTTCGATTGTTAAGTAATGTAGAGAAAAAAATTGATATCAAGATGTTATTTTTTTCCAAGCTACGCACCATGGTGCCCAGCGTGTAAGGCCCTTGAACCAATTTGGGAAAATCTTGCTCGGTCCAAGAAAGAACTCAATATCAATGTGGGAAAGGTAGATGTGACAGATTCGCCTGGTCTCAGCGGTAGATTTATGGTTACGGCTCTGCCAACGATATATCAGTAAGTGCTTCAATAAGTTTTGTGATCAATTTTAATTGGACATTAAATACTTCTTGTACTAATTGTTTTCCTCAGTGTGAAAAATGGCCTGTTTCGTCAATACAAAAGTCCTCGCGACAAGGACTCTCTCATTGACTTTGTCAGAGAGAAAACTTGGACTAAGGTCGAACCGATACCCAGCTGGAAAAGTCCTACCTCTATTCAGATGTCAGTCATTAGTCAGTTCTTCAAGATGTCTCAGATACTCAGAGTACGTTGATGTCATCGGCCGACCAACAATTGTGTCCAAAAGTATTTCATCCAAAAATGTTCATTCATCTTTTTTTATTAGGGAATACACAACAAACTAATGGAGGATTTTGGATTACCCACGTGGGGAAGTTACCTCATTTTTGCTGTTGCTACTATTCTTCTTGGGGCTATCCTTGGATTGGTAAAAATTTGATATTACTGTCTGAAATCTAAAAGAAAATATGTTTCAGCCCATTATCAATGCAATACTAACAATAAATAAGAACTTCTCCTATATTTTCTCTTCCACCTTTGAGTAATAAAAAAAAAACTGTGGTAAAAGATTTTTTTCTCGTTCGAACTGGAGCTTGCAATATTAAACCTAAAACTGGTCCCACAACAGGATCTTCCATCACAACAAATTAAATGTTAATTTGTATACTTTTAGTACTTCATTAATAAAATTAATGGGCAGGCTTAACAAAGTTATATTTTTTCCAATGGACATTTTTATTGAGCCCAAACGAGGTGAAAAGTGAAATATTTCTTAAAACAAAATGTATCTTTGGTACAACCAATCCATCACTTTTGTAAGTCGTAGTACGAAAAGTGTACTAAAAAAAATGTGGGCTTGAATCAATAACAAATTCTGATGATATTGCCTTTTTTAATTTATTGTTTACGATTTTAAGTTAACAATTTAGCGAAGAGTGGATACAGTAGTATCTATTTATTCCAAGTATGCCCTTTTGCGTGTCATGTTCCTTTCCTTACATTTTTCTCCTTTACAGTTATTTCCGTTAATTCTATTCTTATTATTATTACTCTATAGCACAATGATATCGTGTTTTCCTTACATTCCTTATTGTTCTAATATTATTGTCCTGCTTGCCTTGCGTTACTTCTATCCCCTACATTTCCCTTGTCAGTCTTTCAAATTCACCCCCATACTGACAGAAATCTATTTTTGGTTTTCCTTGTAAAGATATTTCTAGCTTTCGTGTGACAGCCTGACCACTACCACTACAGAACCTGTGTCACAGTTGCTTTTACCGTATTGCATTCGCATAAATGCGTTTGGTCTTATTCTTCCAGTCTATTGAAACTATACCTGTTGTCTCTATACCCCTTGGTTCCTCTTTTCCCTACACTCACACACCTCATTCTCATCCAAATTTCCTTCGTATTTCCCTTCCGCTACTTGTCTTCCCATAGCCTATACAGCATAGCCATCTTTTATAGCCTATACAGCATTTGGACTTTTTTATCTTCGACCAATCACGCTGAATTTTTTGATTCACTTTTCTGTTCAGAAAGTTCGTTAGTATTTCTTCGGACATCTGTGCTCCTCTTTTCGCTTGATTTCTAATTTTCAGCCGCTCTTTTCCAGCGACTAAACCCGTTTCATTCTCTATATATCATTTCGATTGTTTCTGCTGATTCACATTGTCATTTTACCATATCTAGGTTGCAGATCCTCTATCCGTACCCAACTTCCCCATCCCCATATAACATTTTTCCCCATATATCACTTTGCTAGTCATCCCATCAGGTGTAGACTTCATCTCGAACCGTCGATTCTGGCTCTTTTACAGATTTTTCATGTAGCATTAATTACCTGCGTTATTTTCTTACCAATCATCTCTAGATATCTTTCTAGATTTTTGCCTAATGTAAACCACTTTCCTAGAGATTAGTAACTATGTTATTTCCATCTCCTCGTTTTTATATCTTCACCATTCTCCTCTTTTTTCTCCCCCCTTTTTTAAGATCTTAGTTTTTCTAATATTAATCGTGAGCCTGTTCAATAAGAGTGGATATAATTCGAAATTTCAGGATTTTTTCTTCATGTAATTAATAATATCAATTGATAATTTGCAGGTGATCGTTTGCCTGATAGATTTTATATATCCACCAAAATCTGCGAGTTCTCAAGGCAAAAAGCAGCAGAGAGATGGCTCCGGAGGTTTTATGCCAGAACGGAGTTTGGAGGACGAGCAATTGGTTGAGAATGTCAAGGATGATTTGATCGATGAAGAAGGCACCGAATCGGAAGAACAGAACGACGATAACAACAAAGATACCACAAAGGCTGCGCCCAGCAGTCCGAACGTTCGCAAACGTAAACCCCGAAAAGCGGATTAGATAAAAATTCTTGAGATCTTGTTTCTCTGCGACTATTTCGTTGTTTCACTCTCAACACACTTGTTCTTTTTTTATTTAAAAAAATGTGTTTTTTTTCTTATTGCATAAATCCCATGTCAACTGCGTTGACTTGGGATACGTACTATTTGCAATTTTATCGTCCAATGATTGATCGAAAGATTGCAAGACCTAACATTCCAGCACAATCTCGATCATTCGGCATTTGCATTGTTTGATATTGCAGGATAACAAGAAAATTTTAGTGATAAGCATAAAGTTGTGCTAAAATACGCATCGTCACTCCGATAAATCGCTTCATTAATGAGTAATTAATTTAAGTCGCACAGCGTGTAATGAATTTCCCCAGTACATGAAAATAGAAATACTCAGCGCTGTTCGTTCGTCTGTGAGAATCGTGAGTCGCAAGGCGAAACAAGATTTTTCTTAAACTCAACACAGCACAAAATCGTATGGTCTGTAAATAATAACTCCAATATGTTTCCGAAAAATTCGTCGAACAGTTACATTGTTTGAATAACTCACGTTTAGTCTGTTTCACCATTAAAATGCTATCGATGAGAGAACGATTATTCTCAACAAGTTAAACTAGGTGATCGGAAAACTAAGTATTACGGTATATTCGTCTAGATGAATATGAATGTTTCCATTCCAATTGATCTTAAATAGCACTATTACGATGATTTTCATTTGCAGCTGGTGCCGTTAATACAACAACTATTACGATAACTGTTACCGCTGCGGTTATTAGAATCATGTCTTCCGTGTGATCCGTAATAACGTCAATAAACAGAACAAAAATATAAACTATATACATCGTTAAGATTATTGGGGATTGTCGTTTCGTTGGAAAATTAACGTTTTCTTTTTATTTGTCAAACACGCATAAAATCTCTATCGAACAAGTATTTTCATCCTGTTTTATAATGTTTTTTTTTTTTCATTTGTATTGTAACACAATGTAAATCGTTTTGCCGGAGAGCAAGTAGATACTGTAACACAGACTGCCTAATAATAAACGTATTTAATTATCTTAGCGTATGTGATTCGTGAGAATGAAAAAATATCAAGTGTTAAAAAAAAATCACTTGTCTCATTGAAATCGTAGAAATGAAAGAAAGACGTTGCTTCAAACACCATTAATTTGAATCGTATTTATCTTGGCCACATCGATGTGTAACTCCATCAGCCTACTCGAGTCGCTTCAGAATATATTTCTCGTATTCTGGGATGGTTTTATAGAGAAGAAACCGCCGAAGTCGAACTCTGTGGTAATAAATTTAATGTTTAAATAACCGAATAAAAGAAGCGTAAAACGACAAGTTAATCGATGCTTACGCGAAAGCTGGTTTTGTTCCTTAGGAGGATTGTGCGGCTCGCTTACTGGAGTCTCTTTATTTTTACCGATTTTCGAGATCGATGAAGTAAATGACCTTTCGGAATTTGGTGGAGACCAATTTTTCCAATTTGACAATGACGGAAAACCTGCGATAGCCTTATTCTCGCCACAGCAACTGTCTGCGAAAGGGAAAGTAAACTCTTTTGACTACGAATGAGCATCTCGTTCTCGTTTACTTTTTATCGGATAGATATATCGATTAGCGACCGTGAATAGCATTTATATATAATAACGTGACGAAGTTTCCTCTATGAAGAAGCAAAAATGCAAATATCGCGAATTCCCTAACTGTGTACGCTGTTTATAATAAAGCTATTATTGTATTGTGAAATTTGAGGACGGTGCGATTATCTTAACAACTTTTTCATCATCGATAAATATATTAGAGATTTCGCATTAAAAATCTTCGAAAATAAAAAGAAGTTGTAAAGAAAAAGATAGCACGTTGCTTCCTCATTCTTTCGGTTCATCATCCACACAACTTCCTCTGTTGAAAATCCGCTGGTCAACTTTTGCTTCCTCATAAATTATTCCGTCTTTTCTACAAACTCCAGACCAACATTTTAAAAAAATAGTTGTCAACTTGACAAATTTTAAGTCCCATCAAATCTGATTGTTCATATATATTTTAACGAGAATAGCAATAGATAAAGAGCTCGAACAGCTTTTCGTGCGCGCCAAATCTTAGCTGTATTGCTCGAGCGATTCTCAATCTAGAGATCATTCATATTTGCAAAAAAAAGCGATATCGAAATCAAAAGTTCAGTTTGGTGTAACAATCGAGATCCTTCATTTATTTTCGCCTAATATTATACCAAACATCCCTTAACGCTATTAGATATGGGCAAAAAGTTTTAGTTCGCTGTATAAATATTTTCGAAAATTGATGCAGTGAGAAAAAGAAAAAATTAAATATTCGAAAAATAAAAAATCTGAACCTCTTGTACGATTTCGGACAAGTACAATATCAAACAACCTAGAACGTATATGCAATTATAAAGATTTACTCGACTCGATAGCTGACAATTTACGGAAGTTATAGCTCTCACGCCATATTTAGAAAAAAAAAAAAAAATTCCATAACATCTGAAATGGTGAACCAATAATTGCCAAAATTGCATTCAAAATGAGTATTGGTGCCCTACTTGTGTGTCAAAACTGAATACAATCGGACGAGGCGTTCTCAAGTTAAAGCTGTTTTAATTTTCGGAAGCCAATATAGACATACACACACGCAGACATTTTTCCTAAGCCACCTATCTGGACGTTTAACACCATTTTGAGTGTCCAGTCATGTAAATTTCGAAAATAAATTTTTATGAAAATACAATTTCTCTTATTTATGGTGAGTCTAAAATACTTAAGAATTTATGTGAATTATTTTGGAGCATATGTACAAGATTGTAGATAAGAAGTCAAATAATTTCAATAATCAATTAATCCGTAATGGATAGTATTTCGATAAAATGATTGCAAAAAAACTCCCTGCTCTACTGTCTTTTGGTTTAGCAAAAACATTAATTCTCTCATAAGCTACGTACACACCGAATGATTATGCCATTTTTATATTTCAAAACTTGCGAAGGTGGCTGTTTTTAAATATCAACAAGGCAGGGCTAGTGTTTAAGAAAATGATCAATTTGTTACTGAAGGCTCAATTTGCAAGGCAATGTAAAAAAAACTCTGCTTGAAACCAGCCTCACCTCGTTCTCTTTTAAATTTGTATCAAATCCATATATCGATTGGTCCAGACAAATAGCAGTGGAATATTAGATGAATACCTTGTGGCATTTCCTGCAGAGTTACTTCGAACGTGTTGGATAAATTGCTGCTCATGCAGCTTGGTACGTACTGCCTGACCGAGTTCGAAATATCTGGCCGATGAGAGTCGCTCATCACGACCGTATTATTCGGTCGTTGCCCTAACGAATAATTAACTGCTTCGACCTTCATTATCTTCGGCTTGCTGCAGCCCGTATTAATCCTCAATTCCGAATGATCGTTACTCGTCTTTGACTCTTGAGTGGCAATAATATAATCTACCGTAGGCATGTATAATTGTGGAATCTCATAACTCTGCTGATTATTAGTTGGCGTTGTTATAGTGAAGCTTGGAATCTGATCCTGCAGTTTCCATTCCCTTGATTGAGGGGCTCCGACTTCAATTCGAGTATTTTCTTCCGAAAGACGCTTTTTCTGATCTTGTATTTCTTTTTGGTCAATTCGCATCCCATGGCAGTTGGAATTTTGCAAGTCCGTCGCTTCGCTCGGTTCGTCAGGAATATCCATCAAAGTTCCGTTCTTGAATTTTTTTTCATTTTCTGCGTGATGCAAACTTCTTGTCTCACTTTCGTGAATGGATGAAGCTTTTACGAATTTGCGCTCTACTGATTTGTATCTTTCGTCGGACAAACCACCTTTCATCTGCTCATTTAAGTTGATCGAGTTTGGCCCGGTTAATAAGAAACAAGCGAATTTTTGTTGTGACTCTTCGCACCAACGACGGGTTCGCTGATGAGACTCCTCCACGCGAATCTCGTTATCGTTACTCTCATTCTCAGGGCTTCCATAATAATAATTATTAGCGGAAGTGGTTTTTTTCTCGATACAAAGTTTCTTCAGCTCGTTCTGAACATCCGATTGATTGACCATGGAATCTGAAACGGGTAACTTGTCATTCTGATTGGCGATTGTTTTAATCGGTCCTGAAAGTTTTTACAGCTGTGTAGTTGGCATGTAGTTAATAATCTGCTTGTAGGAAATATTTGTTAATGAGTAAATGATGTTGAAAAAAAAATATATCGGTAAATAATGGTTTCTTTTTACCGAAGACCTTACCAGGTTGTTCTTGTACAATTGAGACTGACGTAATGTTAAGTGATACTTCTTCGTCTTCATCCGCCACGGGATTTTTTTTTCTTTTACATACTTCCGTGTCCTCGTCGTTCGCCGTTGTTTTACACATTTCTTCCAGCATCAATGTGTTTATTGAAGCCGCATCTATGCAAGAAAATCAATACGTCGACAACCTTAATACAATCATTTTTCAAGGCGAGCTCCTTCATCTTCGATCCGTAAGCTTCCGAATTCAAATGGCAAAGTTATACCTCGTGTATGACAGCTACAGTAACTTTGAGTAAGTGCGATTTCCGTTGTAATAAGCATTTATTTAAGTTTCCAACGATAAATATTATTCCAAGTTTCAGTAACGTAATAGAAATAATCATTTTTGAAATATTTTGTTTAAACTAAATAGCGGTTTTGCAATTATTTTTCAATACTTTCATCTTTTTGTGAAAAATTTATAGTTTCTTCTAAATCCTATGTTTAAAAAAAAATTATTCTAGCGACATTTTAAAGATGAAAGACACCAAAAAAATGTCACACAATTATCGAACACCAAAACAATAATTATTTGAAAGGTAGAAAGTAAAAAATCTTGATTAAAATATGACTCTTTCACAGAAGAATTGTAATTTTTTCTTCTTAATATTGCTCAATGACTGCTAGTGACACTGAAACGAGGAAAATAAGAAAAAACATGTCATGTTTCTCTAACGCAAATGCAAGAGTCATTTTAGAGGATCAATGTCTACAAGCCCCAGTAAAAATCATCAATCTGTGAATCACCCAGGGTACCAATTCAGGATTAATGTGTGTACCTGAATCGCGAGTCAGAGTGATTCTCGGATAACTCCTCTTCAGGACATTCTTGTGCTCATTATAAATCGATCGCATGAAGGAAAAATCGAGTCTCGGTGGTGGCATCATCGAGATTTCGATCTTTGCGCGTTTCTTTCTCTCCTCTTCTTGTTCCAACTGCAACAGCTAAAATTATTTGTGCAGAATTTCGGATCATTCAGCTACAATACCTACGTTGTAATTGAAATGAGAAACAAAAAAAAAGAAAAACAGTACAAGAGTTTACCTGATGAGTGTAAGTATTAAGCTTATCTTGGAGTTGTGTAGCTACCGTGTTCAGATGGTAAATGTAGCTCTGATCTTTCCAGCGTTGTAATATCAGTCCAGATATTTCGACGATTGAAACTCTCACTCTGATATTGTCAATCTTCTTTCTTTCCTTCAGCATTGTAATAAAATTATGTTTCTCATACTCGGCCATCATGAGTCGTCCACGGAGTTGCTTTAAAGTTATGCAAGCTTGCTGTCTTTTCTTGGCGAGTGGACGCTCCTCATAGGCCGCCTTCATTATAAAAACAAAATATATATTTCATACAACGAGGCGCTTCGCGCACCAACATTCCGTCTACATTACACGTCATTAAAATCTCTCGCTAACGCCGTGTAATAGAAACTGCGGACCTAAAGATCTTGAAAAATCAGGACTTGAGCGGTCTCTGAGAGCCCAGAGACATTTCTCGATTATCCTACAAAGCGACGGCGAGATATTTTTATAATATAGAGAGCTATATATAATAATATAGAAGTTGAGGAAAACCTTATATTTTTTCCAAGTTTCTTGGTAATTATCGAGAATCTTCTTGTATTGAGCGCGATCGGCAATTTCTCGAAGTGTCGCGTCGTCTAAACGATTTTTCACTGTCTCTACTTCGATCGAACGGTTTTTTCCCTCTCTTTCCAGGCTTCGTTCCACCATTATATAATTAAAGATATCAATACACTGTTCATTCGTCTCACTTAAGTCGCACTCTTTCAGCGTAATTAATTGTATTATGTTACAACGGTGTAAAATAGTACAACAATGATCGAAAAACAATTTCATAAACTGTGTTCAATTAATATTGACCATGGTTTGGTTCGTCGTCCACAAAGCTTCCTATATGAGGAAGCCAAAATTGATCGACAGACTTCGAGGCAGAACTTGATAATAGGTCTCACTGTTTGAACCACCGGCAAGGACTTGGAGCATATGCTGTTTACACTGTAATAAACATGTTTTAATCTTTCCAACATACAAGTGCTCTTTGACATTCTTTGTTCAAGATAATTGGCTCCTTGAAATGAATTTTAGAAAAAATTAAGCTTTTCATGGAACGTCAATAATAAAAAACGAAAATTTAATTTTTTTTATGATTTCGGCGGGTTTTAGTAAAAGGACAGACTATCTAAAAAAAAATGTTTTAGTTATTCACATTTAAAAAATATTATTATATCAAAGGAAGAAAGTGGGGTTTTTTCTGTTGGAAAATATAACTATTTGGAAGAAAAATTGTGATTTTTTCGTTATTAATATTTAAAAAAATTGTAGTGGCATTAGAAAGACATAAGATTGCTAATACGGAAAGATGAAGAAAAAATATTAAGTCGGTGTTCAGCATCCAGTGTACAAATACATGGAGCTATTAAAGAATAGAAAAATCGCATTACCCTTCGAATGCAGTACTCAGAACCATCCTTTTTTTCGTAAATTCGTGAGTGAACTCCTTAAAAACTTTCCTTTTTTCCAATCCCTTTGTAACGTTTTCTTTCAATCCTTTTATTTGTGCATCGGTCTCTTGATTGGTTAGTACAAATATTGAATAGTGGATACTTTCTGAAGAAACTCGTAGAAAAAAGAAGGTGCAAATAGCTCACGTGACTTACCGTTCAGGATTAACTCCAACGCGGCAATTTCTGAGCACAGCGACGCTGCCAAAACTTTTATGAACTGTGGATCATCCAAGCACTCAGATGGAACGTCTCTGGGGGTCATTTTCGATCGGTTCTTCGTGTCTTCCTCTTTAGATCTAATCTTTTTAGTAGACATCCTGCAACTATTGTCTACACGTGCGCGTACTACACGTAAGTACTGAGACCTACGAACGAAAGCTCTCACTGGTACATTGACTTTCCTTCGCTCCTTTTGGAGCGGAGAAGGGGATTTGTTGTGAATGATCATCTCGCTCTCTGAAGGTCACGACAATAAAACTGGACGAATGTCTTTGATGGAAATCATTCTTTTTTTCAGTCAGAATATTACTACGCGGTATGCAAAGAAAATTTCAAAAATAACAAATGTACAATAATCTTGATCATAAAAAGAATACTTTAAGGAGATCCTGTCGGTAAATTTTAATTTAAAAAAATACTACCTTTGTAAAAATGGTTACAAAAGTTATTAATGCGTCATTGAAACTACATTAACGTAGGACGACAATTGAACAATTTCTCATTTACATATAAAAATATGTTGGTTTCTTAAATTATCATCTTTTTACTCGCACAATCGAAGACGACAATGTCAGACTCGTTGGCTGTTATCTACCTGATAGTGGAGAATCAATTTTTCCAGTAAGTAAGACATTTATGCGCGCTTTGACCATGAAAGTATTGAATGTGATCTTACGGCCGCTTTGTGTTATTTTTGATTATATTATATGGCATTATTGGAATAATAAATGAGACATTTGGTTTCTGCGAGTGACGAATCAATCGATGAACTTAGGTTTTTGTGACTGACGTTTGCATTCGATTTAGATGTTGTTTGGCAAGTAGCCCATCCTGTACGACGTTGCGACCGTTCACCGATTCTATATCTGTCGAGCCTCGTATTCGCACCGATCCACGACGGCTTATCCTGTGTCGCAATTTTCCTCGAGGAAGTTGCTATTATGTACATCACGAATCACCGACTACCAATATATATTATTAGCTCATTAAATAGTAATTTTTTTTAACTATGAGGTATTTAAAAAAATATATATCCGTCGTCTTGAACTGTGATAAGCAGCATTTATTCATTTCTTAATCAATTAGGAGCACTTAAAAAAATTCAGTTTCACGTATGTTTCTGTGACTGCGTAGCAACAACATTACAATTTTTTGTTTGTCCGTTTTAATATGACAAACGCATATCTTACGTTTGCAATCGTACTTGCTGCCTCCTAAATCATCGTTTATTTTATTAATGGGGGTAACTTTATAATGATCTATGTCGATCGTCTCTCAACTTTGATGAAAAGCCGCTGCCCTCTTCATCGGAGGCAAAAATTTTATTAACCGACGCGAATGTGACCCAGCGCCACGAGCATCAATAGTAATAATTATTCTCGTTATTTTCTACTATACTGATTGTATGTACCTATTGTATGCACTAGCATAAGAGATCAAACCTTTAAATCGTCGCTTATAAATAATAATTATAAATCGTGGATGAACGAAGAACGAAACGCGCAGGGATTCACCAAAATCCTCGACTCGTCTCGTGAATTACAGACACAAGGCCACTATTCCATTTTTTTTGCCTTTTTTTTGTTTTAATTATCATACACGGGGGGGGGGGGGGGGAAACGTTGATCGACTGTTTCACAATTTTTTTCAGTTCTTCTACACTAGAGACGAATCATGGCACGAGTCGATCGAGGATCTTTTTTGACACGATTGACGACGACGAAATGCGAAAAAAATTACTTCTGTTAGGTGATCTTGGTGGATCTCAGTCTTGGCATGAACCCGAATCACCCCAGCCTGTGCGGCCGTTTTTATCCGCAAACGAAAACTATTCGATTCGCGAAGACATCCCAGTAATTATCCTGGTCTATCGCAATGTTAAATTGTTCGTCGTTATTTCTACAATAAAATCATAAAAATAGTCAATAGTACAATTATCGTGCTCGCTAAGACTCGTTGGATAGTCAATGAGCACAAGCTCAATTTTAGTCGTAGCAGTACAAATTCATATAAAAGTCTCCTTGCGGATCGTGCACTCATTTATTTATGTTTTTTTAATTGTCAATTAAAAATCGTCTCGGCACGAACATGGATGCATCCACGAATCGGCCAACATTCACTCGAAAATTCACAAAAAGCTTGACCCTTGAATAAGACAAATGTGTACTCGACAACGAGCCGGACTTAATATAATATTTGAAAGTGGCCGAGAAGATGCCACCTTCGGAAAAAATAGAGTAGCAGTTAACGCCTCGTGCCAGGAGTGCAGTGTAACGTCAGGCTAAATTAATTAATTAATTTTTTTTAACTTGTCGTTGAGACGTTACCGCGTTTCTCGATGCATGCTTCAATTTTCCAGTCAGGGTTGAACCAAAGCCAGGTTTTGAACAATGAAGCTCGTATATTCCTATCCCTCCCTAATTGCCATTTGGGGCAAGAATATCTAGTGTGCTTATGTTACTCTATTCTCACGGTAATCCAACAATCGACTGACTGGAAATAAAACGTAAGGATAGGCAGTGATATGAACAAGGAATGAAGTACATTAAAAGTATTCAGGGCAAGTGCGTCAGTGATTAACCGTTCCTCAGTGAATGAATACTTTCGTAATTCGCAACTTTCTCAGTATTTCTGAATTAAATAGAAAATTCAATCAACCACTCAAAATGACTTTCTTTAATGTGAGCGTTCGAATAAAAAATATGTTTTCAGCGTTCATTCACCGATCATGAATTGTTAATTCATTGACGCCTCTCTACCCTAGCCGGCTCGATGTCACACGTCAATTGTGTGAGTAGGACGCTGACACGGGCTGAACGATAAAAAAGTACAATTATACGTTGCCATGGGTCGGCAAGTCGAGGCTACCGAGACATAACAACATTTGGAACGAATATCCGGTATCGTTCCGTAGGGGGAGGGGCATAATTTCAAAGTAAAAAACGAGCGTCCCTAAAATCTTGTTCGTACGTAACACACCTTACATCTAATAATTACACGTCAAGTCTATCTACTGGACTCGTTGCATGAGCCTAGTCAAATTAGTTGAAAATATAAGATTAGTAAACATATTGAATGTTTGAAAAAGAACTACAAAGTTGTGAGAAGGGAGAAATGATTATTTTACAGCAATATAGTGCAAATAAATTGTCAAGTGTCGAGTCGACGGATGTCTAAGAGACAAGTTTACCTTGGAAAAGAAGTAGATGGGACAATTATGCATTTTGCTCCTGCAACGATTCCACTTTTTACCAGCCGCCTGCTATCCTCCTCTCTCTCTCTCTCTCTCTCTCTCTCTCTCTCTCTCTCATATCATTCGGCATAACACTGCAATTAGCTAAGACTCAACGGACAGACCTTAATATCCTAAACGTTTTCTCAGCATATTAGCACGATAAAATAATGATTTTTATATATCTATGTTTCAATAATATAAACCACTATAGTATCCGCCTAAGTTTCATATCACAAGACATCCTGTTCCGTATCACGAGCTATTCCTAACGACAATTTTCTTTCCTTTTTTTGTTGCTCTATCCGTCAGGTTGTATATTGAATTTTATTCATTATTCAATATTCGCTTCGTTATATTCTGCTCGATTAATTATTGTTTTGTGAATCATCAGTTTCGGCACAAATTCATTTCTCATTCACGTCCTTCGCTCTGCGCACCGAAGTGTAATAACGTTTTCATATTACCTGCATTGATACAATGAGTTTGAATGCCTGCTTCGCCAATAAAAACGAGCCAATTTCAGACCAATGCGACACAGCGAGCAGAAAGTATACGTTTTCTGCCCCCTACTGTCAGAATCGCATTTGTTTATTGTAAGCCTCTGAATATTGTTTTGAAATTGTCTCGTTTCAACTGGCTACAGCCATTCAAACTCCCAATTTCAATGCAGGTAATATGAAAAATATAGGATGTGACACGGGATGAAACACGATTTCAGACTTCATTGGATGTCAGCACTCGCCTTCGGCTCGGGCGGCCAACTTAGCACTCATCTGCAATCATCTCATCTTGTTTCACCCCTAGCCATACATTATACTATATTCACTGGTCATTGCACTGACACCATCGCCCTTCCTGGTGCAGTTTTCTAGATTCTAGATTAGAGCTAGTAAGACAAGTATAAATACATAGGGATGTATACTCTTCTTCACTTGCACTTATATTAAAAACGCGCACCACTTTTACCAGTGAAAATCGCTAGAAATTCTGTACAGAAGATGCAAGGCGGTAGATGCATCGGTCTCCTTTGTTATTATCGATTTCAATGATGCATGATCTAAAATTTTTCCATTTTCTTGTGCTACACATCTAAAAATTAGTTTAAACAGTACCGTTAATTTATTTCAATAAATGCACTTACGCAAAAAAATGCATTATTTTCAAGTTTAAAGTAGAAATTATCGTGACTAATGTCTATTCGTAAATGCAAGTTTTAGGAATTTTATTCGGTAAATCTGTGTATCATAGCGGGAATGACAAAGTACATCTGAAAAAACGGTTGATTTTTTTGGTTTGTTCAATCGTGCTGTACGTGACACGGTGATATGACACAGTCAGATCAGAGCAGAGGAGAGTCATGAATAGCTTAAAACTTGTTATTCGGCCCTCAAAACCCAGTAATTCAACGTGTTTATGAACGGTACTATGTCATTCATCATTTTAATAATGATACTTGGTTATCCGTACAAATTTTTACTTTTGAAAATTTAATTTTTTCCGAAATCGATTGCAGCGTCGACAAATATGCCCTCCAAGAAAGATGTATTCAAAAACCGTTGCGTCTACCCCACCGTCAATCAAAGAGTACTGAATCGTATACAGTTGGAATTTATCGTAAAGTTTTACATTTTTCGTGTTAAAAAAGAATTCAATTATTTCAAGACTGTTTTAAAAATACCTTCAACGAAGCGATACGCTTGTTAGATTTTTTTTCGTAAATAGAAATTAGAACTCACAAATGTAAAAGCCCATCCTCGCACGGTACACGTAAAATTAACTGCGCGTTTGTCTGATTAATGCAGAGAATCGGTAGTTCAAACTGTGTACTTCTCGAGACAACGAAAACGGGTCGAGCGAACGCTGGGACTTACCGCCACGAGTCAGACAAACTCTCCTTGGTGATTTACGAAGCGGACCGAAACTTCGTAACTGCCGTGAGAGCTACGGCTGTGAGAGTCGTGCAGGGACCCGTGCGAACCACCGTTGAGAGAATGCAACGAATTGTTATGTTGGACCGAGCCAGTGCCGGCTGAATTACCGGTCAATTGATGATTCATCGAAGATGGAAGTGAGGATGGTTGATTACCGGTGATCGGAAGATCCGAGGTCCGCGTTGATACCGAACACGTGGTCTGTGGGTGCGGTGGAGGTGGTGGCGCGGGTGGTGCGCCTTGCTGCGAGTGCCTCGAAGAATTGTGCGTCGAGGACAAATGACAAGCAGCTACGGTAGGAGGACCTGTTGCGCCAGTGCTCTGAGCCACTACAGAGGAGACTACGAGCGCTGAATTCGATTTGCTCGAAGTTCTGCTGACCGAGCTACCCGCGGTCGGAAGAGCAGGTCCAGAGGAGCTCATAACACAAGGATCGACCTTAACAGCTAGGTCAACTAGATCGGGCGGTCGTGGCAGTCGTCTCCTGAGCCAGCCGTGTCGCAGCGCCCTGGTAGGCGTCATTCGTCGCTCCGGATCCCACTGCAGGCACTTCTTAATAAAATCGAGAAACAACGGATCCTCACAACCCTTCAAAGCGTCCTTGAGCGACTTGGAGCCTGGCGGGCCGCGGAATTTGCCGCGTCTCGAAAAACCCCCTATCGGCACGGTCGCACCGCTCGCTATAGTCGTCGCCTGGCAATATCGTGGATGTCCCTTCGAACTGAAGAAATGACGCGCTCGTCCCGCGTTGTCGCTTAATTTTCTCGGCGGCATGCCGAGCAGCTCGATTATACACGAGAGCTGATCGGTCTCATCCTCGCCCGGCAGTAGCGGAAAACCCGTGAGTAATTCGGCGAGTATGCAGCCCAAACTCCACATGTCTATTGGCATGCCAAAAGTCGCTCCTAAAATGACTTCCGGCGCGCGATAGAATCGACTTTGAATGTACGTGTACATCCGCTGGGACTCGTAGCAGCTCGAACCAAAGTCTATCACCTGCGAAACGAACAAGAGGCAATTAACGACACCGATACTTCGCCAGTTATGATATATACATAGTCAGTAACAAGTAGGTGGGTGCATGTCTAGTGACGAGCGGAACTGGTAAGCGGAAGGTCGTGTGCTTTACCGCCCGTTCACGGCTAACACTTCGGTTTGCGTTTTGTCGCGTTCGCCGTGTTACCGTGATAACGAGACTCGCAGCAGGATCGATATCGAGGTCGTGGTACAAAATAGAAGAGTGCAAAAGTAAATAGAGAGAGAAGCGGGATACAGCGAGTACGCAAACGCTAATAACAAATGTTTGATAAATTATTTCGCCCCTCACCTTTATTCCGCTGCGACCCTGTTGCTTCAGCAGCACGTTCTCCGGCTTCATGTCAGAATGAATGATTTTATTCTTGTAAAGAGCTTCGAGGCACAACAACAGCGAGTGAGCGAACTTACGCACGAGTTGTAAGCTAAATCCTTGAAACTTATTCTTTTTTATAAGCTCGTAAAGATTTATACTTAGAAGCTCAAACGTTATGCACATGTGATTTCTGAAGGTGAACGAATCGAACATGTGTATAATGTTCATTGTATTGTCCTTGTCCTGCTCCCGGAGATTTCGAAGGATTCGTATTTCCTCCTGCGCCTGATGATAAAATCGTCTCTCATTTCGTACCATTTTCAGGGCAACGTGCTCGTTATTCTTGTGATCATAAGCTTTAACTACCTGACCGAACGAACCCTTGCCTATCACCTTCAACACCTCGTACCTATAGGCTACGTGATCGTGAGGCGTGTGGATGTACGAGCCCTGCTCGTTATCATAGCTGTGATTGTTGGGCAACCCAAAAATCGCCGGCCTCTTCTTCGCATTCGTTCCTATAAAGTAGATCTGTGGATACGAGTAAATCTCGTGTCTCTCGTACTGCGTAAGTTTTTTCATGTACAGCTTCATCACGATCTCCGGCGTTACAGCCATTTTCGGTATGACTTTGACGCTGTTTCCTCCTCCGCTTCCACTACTGCTCGAGCTCTGTTGCTGTTGCTGAGCCTCGAGCCTACCATTTTTTACCAAAGGGCTGTTCGTCTGACTGTTGCCCTGGGAGTGAGAATTGTGATTCGAGTGTTGTGACGCGTGACTCGTGTGGGAACTCAAACTCTGCTTGAGACTGTCCGAGTTGCTCGTCAAATTTTGAAGACTGTTGTTAACGCTGGAGCTCAGACTCGGAAGGTGAGTACCCACCGAGGACAGATGACTCGAATGACTCTGATGACTCGGCGGCGACTCGCCCGCCACTTGCTTCAGCAACAGACTGCCACCTTTTAATGGTGGCAGATGATTGTTCTCATTGGTCGATATGAAACTTTGCGTCGTGTAAGTGCTCATTGGCACGAACGCACTTGGTAGTGACAAAGGCATCTCGACTGATCTACCTCCTAATTCTTTAAATGCTAATCGTTTGTACCCATATTTTGTTGTTGTTTTTCTTTTAATTATCAGACACGGCAGCTCGTCAGTCTGTGCCTTTCTTTTTTTCTGTTGCTCACATTTCACTCTTCACAGATGCTCCGATTTAGCCACATCTTGGCTAGGCTTTTCTGCATGGTACGTCAAACTTCAATGCTGTTGGCATGTAATTTTTTTCGCATCGAATCTAGCCAACATTGTCTATGATTCCTTCCTTTGTTCACTCAGTGTGTACTTCAATTTTAATAATAATTATAATAAAAGCAGTCTTGAAGAATTCACTTGAAATTACAGATAGCCTTGCAGCGTATCTATGGAAAGACACTGCAATTCCCAAGGAGCCGCAAACCTTGATGGAAAGAAAAAATGGTAACTCTACTACTTCCGTAGAGTTTGATTCTCATAAATGCACTAGACTAGAATTTGGTTAGAGACAAACAATGAATATTAGGACAGTGCATTGATTCTCGTACCACTTTTCTATCCCTTTCTCTCTACTGCGCACTGTTCTACTTGAATGGCAACATAACGCAGTGATCAAGTGGCAAAATAGTATCAAACCCAGATTGCGTTTACTCCAGTGTTGTCCGAACTCACTAGCCAATTATTTTCAAAGGAAGGATTGCTTCAGTCGGTTTGTCCTTAGTTTCAGCCTGTTTTATCAGTATCACACTCAGCCCTTTTAACTCTTTTTTTTTTTAAATAATTTTATTACGCAATTAACGTGATTATCGAAACGAGAGAGAGAACCCCCGTCATTGACCCCACTTTCACGAGTATTCTTCAGACTTCGTATCCTCGTCCGACTCACCGTCTATTTTTTCCTTAGTCCTTTGTATTCTTTTGACTCTCGAACGTGTCTTGGAGCGTCTTCTAATTTTACAGTCTATTGTCGTTGACCACGAGGGCAAACGCATTATGAGCCTGTCCAACTCGGAAGTTGTTGGCACCGCAGACTGCCGGGCAATTTTTGTTACTCCGATCTCGTCGTCGTCCTCGACCTCGTCGTCGTCGTCGTCGTCGCAGCAGCCGCCGACTTTCTTTCGTTCGACGCTGCTTTGCTCTCGACGAGTCGTCCGTCACATCGACTCATCGCCGCCCCGTACAATGCACGTACTCACGCCTCACCCCTACGAGCATGAAATTCCACGTCCCCGTCGTCCAATTTCTGGATTATCGACAGGGAACAGAAATTCTCTGCTGCTGGCACTATTATTGCTCTCAACGCAACTCGATGTTTCAAATTCAAAGATCACATTGACGTACGTTTATCTTTCTTTCTCACAACTGGTCCGACTGCTTCTCCCAAGTGACAACAATTTATCGGGCACAGCGCTCGTAATAATCATCAAACAAAAAAATATTTCCTTACGATTGAACGCGGAGCCGCACACTTTACTTCCATTTTCGCTTTGTGTAAGGACAACAACGATCGAGGCAAGGATAGGGTGGCAACAACTCCTGACCAAGAGATCGTTGTGCGCGCGCGAGATTCGATATCTTCCACGTTTTTGTCTCGAAGAATTACTCACTCGATACTGCTGACGCGTCACAAGTATTGTTGGCTCTAGAATTTGTGAGATAGAATGCTTGACGGACGCGTGTGTTCCTGTATCTATTGGGAAAATACACTAGCAATGGCTCCTGTTAGATTTTTTTCTTTTTTAAGTATCAATTGCCTCGAGACAATCCCCGAATTCTTTGGATGTCCGTGTCCAAGCAAGAGCAGGTGGTGGCATTAACCTCTGCGTGGTGCGATGTCCGTTGTTGCGTCCTGCTCGGCGCGTTCTTCTTGCCCCTGTATCGTGTCCTGCTCTGCTGTCTGCTGCTGCTGCCTCTGGACGATCGACGCAAACGGCTTTTTTCCCGTATATTTCTCACGATTGGTCTTTGCTATCTCTATTATTCGTCAGTAAGTATTCAAGATTCTCGAAAAAAGCGCTTGCTTAAGGTTTAGCGAGGGTACGATCATTTTCAACCGGCTGCGGTCAAACAACTGATAAAAAGAAAATTACGGACGAGCAGTCGCACGGCGCGCTTGCTCATTTCGGACACTTATTTTGCTCTAAGCGATTAGCGATGTGGCCACGCTATAGAGGCTCTCCGCACGGACGGAATGGCGAGTGATCGCACGTCTACTTCTTTCTTGAAAGTTACTTACGAATAACTTCAGTAACAGCGGTAAGTCTCATTGCCAGCGCGAATACAGCAATACAGTGTACCAAACTAACCATCAACATAGAGCGCAAATGACATGCCACTGTAGTATACGTACGCGTGTACTAACAATACCTTGTAGTAGCGCTACTTGCGGAGGTCCGATAGCGAATCAAGTACAAGCGACGCAACGCACTAGCGGCTCGGACTCGTAAAAAAAAAAAAACGTATACGTAGATGGGAAAGGTTGGTGCACGTTTTACCAATTCTAATCAGACTCGAAGCCCAAATAAGATTAACCACCGCGGTTCATTAGAAAAGGCTGATGTTTCTCGAGCCCACACTCATCGTACATCGTCTGCACAAAGCCAACTTATTAGTTGTCCATCCTCGCTTTTCTCTCTCGGTCTGTAGGTATATATAAGTACATAACGTGTGTAAAACGTGCCTGCGTCTACCGATACAGATGTCCGGATGCTATATTTAATGCATATAAAAACCCTTTACCGAAAATTCCCACTCGGCTTCTCCGTAGTAACCCGTTGCCCCCACCATTTTCCGTTTAGTCCCATTTCCGCACAATTTCGGGCGGTTGAACCCACGGTCGTTGGACCACTAACGGGTTTAATTAATGAATCCTCATAGCACAAAGCCGACAAGTAGACAGTGGATTGTAGTGTTACATGTATATCGCTCGCTGTCGGTCAATCGACGAGACTCAACGATAATGCACGACAAGAACAGTAGCAGCACCGTCACAAAACTCTCAGTTGTCAATGACAGCTGATACCGTGACAGCGATTTTCGTTCTCAATTCTGTATTCTGTTTTTCTAATAATAAACTTAAAACCCTGTTGACAAATTTAATGACAATCAGAGACAAACCATGGGTTATCGTTGTTCAACTATTGATTGGAGTTTGCGCAGGCGCATCGATCGGAACATGTGTGATAGCCGCACTGATACGTAACACTGTGTGGGACATACGTATCCAGCGATGCACGCCTGTAGAATGTACGTGTGAAGCCAGGTCCGCGTATGCGTACTAAAATCTAAAATGGTGAAGTGAAGGGAATAATAACCTAACCGTACCTCATTTCAACGACGCAGTGTCATTGGCTTTATTTTGATTTCGGACATATCGAAAATATACTCTCCGCAGGTACCATAGCCTTGCGGTGGACACTCAGCTGATCATAAATTCTTCCTCGTACAGACGCATTTATTGAATCTGACGACTGGCGTATCTGGCTGATACGCGCTACATGTAATATACTACGTCGTAGTATAGTAGTCGCTCGTAGATCGGATAATCCGTCAACCCGAGATGAGCTTGACGACTAAGACTTTCAAGGAAAAACGATCTTTTGGTATGTACTTGGTCGTAAGTTGATAAATATGTGTTAAATATATCAATTTCGAAATTATGACAACGCTATATTTTGTTTCGTTCGTCAATATGACATTACATAGCCATTTGTGACTTACGAAACTACACGATAGTCCGTGACATCCAAGTTCTTCGCGTCGCTTTATTCTCTCTCTCTCTTTTTAACCTTTGTCCTCAGTTCAGAGAGTGGCCGACGTCGAACTGATACGCGAGAGACATCCAAACAAAATTCCAATAATAGTCGAGCGTTACTACGGAGAGAAGCAATTACCACTGCTCGACAAATCAAAATTTCTGGTACCCGATCATCTGACTGTTGCAGAACTCATAAAAATCATAAGGTAAGATGCTTTGTTATATTTGCCTCAATTCGTTTTGAATTTTTGAGTAATTTTATGCCAATGCCAATCAGACGAAGGCTTCAACTTCATCCAACGCAGGCCTTCTTTGTCTTGGTTAATCAGCGTAGTATGGCTAGTGGTAGCCTGACTATGGCGCAGCTTTATCAGCAAGAGAAAGATGCCGATGGTTTTCTCTACATGGTTTTCGCCAGTCAAGAGGTCTTTGGCCAATATTCTACAAATAAGTATATCGAGGTAAGCCGCAGTGAGAAAAAACATTTGATGTAACAAATAATATGAAATTTAACATGGATTTTATGAAGTTTTTATGCATATATTATATATATTCTATTTGATATACAAATATGTCATAACATTGAATAACTAATGTGCCAAGCCATCTAATATTCCTTCAAATTTGTATAGTACACTCAATATACAATTTTTCCTGTGAGACAATCTGTGATAAGAGAAATATCAACATTAAAGAATTTTGTTGTCGCTATAGTCATATGTCAATGGACTTTGTGGAAGCGAAATGCTTCGTTGAACAACCACGGCTGTTAGTTCAGTGGAAAAATGTCAAGTTTTTACTTTTGTTTTCTATTCTACATGAAATACTTTGGTTTTTTTATAAAAACTTGGTTTACTTTCTTTACCAGCAGGAAATTTTTATTCAAATAGATTCTCAAAACATATAAAAAACGATTTTTTGTTCCATTACTGACACCAAAATCCATAAACATTAATTCTTTTCAACCTTTGATCAGCCAGTATGATCGATCTTCGACATTCCTCCAGTATGGTTTAAAAAATCGTTTGAAGATCCAAGAAAATAATCTTAGCCTATTTAACTAAGCTATGATCACAAAATTGCTATACATTTTTTCGCAAACTTAAGAGTTTATCATTATTTTACTACGATCTATCAAGATTTTCATAACAGTTGTACCAGATTCTTACTGAGTGACTGATTTGTGATCTGACAGCACCTTAAAAGTACATTAGAGTTAAAAAATTGAACTTTTTGAAGAACAGCTAACCAAAAACACTTGAAACGCAAGAATCTCATTCCTGTTGCATACTAGTATGCATAAAAAGCTCATATATCAATATGTCGCATGTAAAAAAATGGACAATACAAGATAATCACCAAACACCGGTTATTTGGCATCCTTTTGTGATTTAATTTAAACATTTTTTGGGCATACACTTATTTTCGTGATTTTATTGATCTCAGCTATTTTTCCATAAAATATACTTTTATATCTGTTTTATAAATAATAATTAATTTTTTTTCAGACACTTGTATGAGGATTTCATTGATAAAGTCTAAACATACCAAATGGCAACATATATCTAGATCAATCCATGTACCATGAATTACATTAGTTTGCTGCCTTTGCGAGATACAATTTTAAACGACGATTGTACAGTTGTTCGCTTATTTCTTTGACTCCATCGTTGGGAATCGATTCGACGTGCGCGATCGAGCGTCGAATCAGTCGCAGGGGAAGTTCTGATGGTGCTTATTTGTATGGAAGGACACGTGAGAGTGTGAAGAGTTAACAGAGAGAATGAGAGAGTGGGAAAGCAATTTGCAGTGATTGCTTTAAAGATAAACTTGAGGCATGAATACATTTCTGCATTACTGGTAATTTGCAGCAGAGACGTCGGCGGGTCGAAAGAAACAGTTATAGAGGCCCTATTTGCCCTGTACAATGTAATATAAACAATATAAACATGCTAAACGTAAGCATGTTCCCTTGCAGCGTTGTTCCTCGAGTCGAAACAAACATTTTTTAACGGATGCGTTCTTTTCTCGTAAGATAATGCAATTATAGTGCTCGCCAAGACAAATCAACTGCACTACAATCGGGAGAATGGGTGAGCAGACAGAGAAGCGTTCAAGACTCGGGCCATGATATAATATAGTGGTAGTAATGAAACTTAAAACAATTTACGTCCCATGTACAAAAAAACGAAACAGATAAGGAAGAAGAAAAAACGATTTCCCTCATTTTCAATGTAAAATTTTGAATCCTATTGTTAAATATTAATAAGCATATGCCTTCTCAAGTGATTTGGTAGACGATACATCTTCATTCGTCTCTGCAATAGATACGACATTGGTGGGTGCGCGTGTGCCTTGAGTGAGGCTCTTATAATCAATTGTATGTTAGGTATACATAAAGATATAAATATTAAGAGTTCTTGTGTGTTATAGCTAGCCTGTAACTGGGTTTGTCCTAAGGAATGGTGAAAATAAATTGAGAAAACAAATATATTTAGCAGAACATGGTGTTTATGTATATAATATGGTATCAACAAAGTGCTATTACCTGTTCCATGCGCAAGATACAACCGACTAGTAAAATATGTAACGATAAGGACACGCAACTTTACATGACAATATGTAAATCCTGTTAGTCCCGATTGATAAATGTTTTTTCATCCCTGTCGCTCTTTTGCAGCGCTTAAATAAATAAAAGAATCTCGCGGGATATTATTATTATTATTATCGCTACTTTTTTGTCTTCATGAAAAATATATTTTTAGGATAAAAAAGAAAATGTTATTTATACAGTACAGATCGTGCGCTCGACATTCTCCTTTGAATAAAGAGTATATATATGTACTATATATGGAAAATCTATCTTAAATACATGAAATATATTTATAAGTAAAGATTCTATATTTTTGATAAATATAGTTGCACTGGTTATTTTTTTTGTTTCTTTTTGTATTTGATATCGAGACACTACTGCGACTTTTCATAAATCTGTTGTATATTATAATATACAGGTCTTGAAAAAATATTAACGACATACATGAAAAATATATCTGAGATATATTTTTAATATATAAAACGATGAAAAGTGCTAAATGTCGGATATATTTTTGGATATATATATTTTTTTGCGGATACAAGTGTATTTCAATTTGGCAAAGTAATATTTAACCAAATCGTTAGAATTGACAGAGAGATGGTACAGGCACCAATGAAGACAATGTGAAATATATTCTCAATGTATTTTTTTAATTCCATCGTGAATTCCATATTAGATATATACATATGTATCTCTATGTCGCATGTTTCATATCGTCTTAAAATTGAAATCATATTTAAAATACTATTCTGACTAAATAATTCAAAAAACGATCGTTATAATTCGGAATTATTAGTTTTCGGTTGAAAAACAATTAGTTTTGAGGATGTGTACGAGGTTTTTGGAAAAGTCAACGTTTATTATTTTTGAGGCAAACGATCAATGTTATTTCAAGCTCAACGATTAATTACATTTTTTTGCATTATGTTTACATTATCAATTTTGTCAAATGTTTTTTCATCAAGTGGTATCCATTACTACAATTAAGTGTAAAAAAATGTTTTACGTTCGAAAAAAATATTGCATCTGGCACTTTTTGTTAATTCAATTACGTTTCTCGAATTCGTTATGAAATACGCTGGGATGCGGAATAGCTTAAAGCTTTTAAAAAAATATCTGTTCTTTTCGAACACTCGCGTCCATAAAATCATAAATCTAAAGATTGCCTAGAGCTTTAGAAAATCTGTTGTGCTTACTGACAGACTCATGAGCAGCCGACTATCTTCAGTTCACAATCCGCGAGACAAGTTGCGACTGCTTAAGTTCGAACGATGGGCTAAGAGGTCGGTGGAGTGTGTGCAGAGGGGTGGCAGCACGGTTGCTGCGGCCGCGAGTACCCCACCACCGTAGCAATCTTTTACGAAGATACTCGACTACACTACTCGTCGCTACAACAGTACAGTGGTGCATTCATGTGGTGCTTTGGCTGCTCTGTTGAGTAGCTGGATGGTGGTGGCGTGCGAGAGAGGGAGAGCAGCGGTGGGGCTCACGAGCTCGCTCCAAATCCGACGGTGAAGGGGATAATGCTGAGGTAAAACGTATAAAGGTTGCAAAAGGTTATGAACTCCAACCCGCGGTTTGGTGACCGCGTCTAGTAGCATTTATGAATCGTTGGGCACGACACGTTCTGTGGATAAGGAGCTCCCGCACCTTATTTCTCCTGCATTTCGTGTATCGCAAGTACGTTTCGGTGATATTTTGAGAATTATCGACATTCCATCGGTATTTCACCTCGAGTGCCGCGGAGGTTTAGTGCTTGTTCGTGTTTGTGCTGAGAGAGAACCGAGGCAAAGGGGCCGCGAGGTTCATCCGAATGAGTTCTCTTTGGTGAGTCGACTTGACTGCGCGTGTGCACGCCCAGTCCTAGCAATGCGTCACCTTCGTGTCATTGTCGTTCTAATCATTCGACGGTTCCTCACCCTTTTTTTTATCGAACCTTCATTTCCAACTTTTAAACTACAGTCGACAGATAAAGCAGATGTATTACAACCGGAAGTTGGATTCACGCATTTCGACTCGTTTTTTTTCTATATTTTTATGACGTAACCAACGATTCATTTATTTTCATGTTTTGGAAAGGCTACTCTAGCCTAACCATAAGTACGTATTTAGACCGCGCGAATTCCCATACTTTTATATCTCCCTCTACTCCTCTATCCCTCGCAAAAAGTCGCTTATTTTAAGCCCGCTTACGTACACTGCACGTATTACTACAGTATATATTATTTGCTATTTCCAACTCTTCGAAAAGAAAGATTGCGGTACTACAATCAAAATATTTCATTATTTTTTATGATTCAACGATGAAGAATACATTGATTGAGAGATCATAAGAGGGACGAGTTCCTTCTCTGTATTGTATTTACCATCCACCACCACAAGAATATGTCGTGTTGCACAATAACCGCATTTGTACAATACAGCGCACCTGCTTCCACTTGTCTCGAGTCCGTGCACTGCGTGCCACTACTGCCGGCTTTACGTCGGGATAGGAAGAGATTTGTTATACAGAATTCGACGGTTGTTGGGTTTTTTGTCGTACAATGTCGTTCGTATTATTGCATTTTTTATGGTAAGCAATCGGTGATAAGTTGACTGTTTTATTCTCGACCTTGGGCTCCGCCGATAACTCATCAGCCTTACGTGAACGTTGTAAAGCAAAGACGCAAGAGGGTTTGATGAGAAAAGCGCTACTCAAAGTCAGGTGGAAGACAATGATAAATAATAATAGAAATAAATAAGAATGGGTGAGGTGGAGCACGGGTGGTTTGCTCGAGAATGCATCTACGATACGCACTGCTTTCCAAGTGAAAGAGCAGAATGATCCGTGAACGGGCAACTCACCGCGCGGCACACTACGGACCTATGGATTTACCAGATAGTGCAGAGCTGAGAGTGGCGGCGGAGAATGGGCTGGCCACTGGCCCATGGCTGGCCGTGGTTCTCTTGGCCGCGTTCACCTGTCTCAGGTAGCAAAGCCAGCAACAGCAGCATCTGAGCTACCGCTGTTGCTTAGCTGCCTTGCCTTACCTTCGAACCAGGCCGTTCCAAAGAATTCGAATCGTGACAAGTCTCTTTCAAGGCTTCAAACCTTAGCTACCTACTATGCCTCGATGTGTGCATCTCTCCCATTCAGTATGTTCGCGGATGTCGTACACACTCGCGACGTGATACTATTTTTTAAACACCGATAACAATTGATTAGCTCACATTCGCGTTTGATCTCGAGAAGCCACGAGTACACATGACAATCCTTAGCTGTAGCATTTGCAAAGCTTGCGAGTCGTAAAATCTCGATCCTCTGGAGTGAATAGTGAACTCTGTGTGTGCGTGCGAGAGGTGAGCTCCTGCTGCGGTAGCAGCGGTGTGTGCTCTCTCGGGTCAAACTAAAAATCGTGTACTTCGTTGCTTGCATTTATGTAATGCGAAATTAACACTGTAGATCGACGAAGAAATTGCCGAACGACGACAGGTAGGACATTAAAAATGTTATAATAGTTTTTGACGTGACGTCGCGCTTATCGCGAATCTGAGGGCAGGATCATCGAATATGCCAACCTGTTGCTCTCTTTACTGTGTCTACCCGGCCTAGATTGAGTACACACCGACGAAATATTCAAGTAGCTGCTCACAATTTAATGGAAAACGTCCCACGAAATGGCTACTCTCGTAACCACCTACATAGTACGCTTTCAGCTCGCGGTGACCTTTTATCGGCGTAGGAGACGCTCGCAAGCGCGGCAGTGCCGAGCTGCTCCTACTGCTCGGTCGGTTAGATCGACGATCAATTTTTTTGCTGCAGAAGCGATCGGATATGCACCAAATGTGATCCAAATAAGGCGGTTGGTCGGTTGGCACGTAGTTGCGGGCTCCGATGCGAAGAAAAACTTTAACGCTTCATTGTGTCTTCAAAACAAATCACCGCTAGATGGTAGCGTGCATTTACTTTATTATAAGAATGCATCATAGTAGAAAAGAGAAAAAATAAACTACGAGGCAAAAACGAATGCGCTTCTACTTATGAGTTATATAAAGGGTGTCCCAAAATTAACGCAAGATTTGAATTAAATAGAAAACACAGTTTTTAGTCTTCAGATTGTGATTTTTTTATTGAATCATAAAATATATAGGATAGGGTTATTTATGGAATAACACATCGGGCAAATGGCCTCCACAGCTTTGCTGGCACATACGAACACTCTTTTATCGAAATTCTCCATGACCTTTTTGCATAAATGTGGCTGAATTTCGTTGATGCAGCGTTTAATTTCCTCCTGTAATGCACGGGTGGTTGTGGGCTTGTTGACATAGACCTTTGACTTCAAATGACCCCATAAAAAGAAATGTAATGGTGTTAAATCACAAGATCTAGGGGGCCAATTCTGATCACCGAAACGAGAGAGTACACGACTAGGAAATGTCTCATGCAGTAATTGAATTGTTTCACGGGCTGTATGGCATGTGACACCATCTTGTTGAAACCACATGTCGTCTATATCAATATCATCCAACTGAGGCAGAAAGAAGTGTGTTATCATGTCGCGATATCGAGCACCAGTAACAGTTACTGCTTGACCAGCCTCATTTTCAAAAAAGTATGGTCCAATGATGCCTCCAGCCCAAAATCCGCACCAAACAGTGACACGCTGTAGATGCATTTGTTTTTCGACAATCACATGTGGGTTTTCCGGACCCCAAATGCGGCAATTTTGGCGATTAACAAAGCCATCAAGGTGAAAATGTGCTTCATCGCTTAGGATGATTTTGCTCGAAAAATCAGCATCCACTTGTTGATGCTCAATAATCCATTCAACGAACTCTCTTCGCTGTGCATGGTCATTTTTACTAACCCTAACCTCTCAGCTGTCAAATTATTTTTTTTCGGGGTTGCCAACACTTTACTGCACAAATGGCGGCAAATTCAAATCTTGCTTTAATTTTGGGACACCCGTTATAACTATTATTGTGTATCGCTGTCATCTGATATATTCGTGGAGTCTGATCTTCTTCACCCTGCTGAGAAAATCTTATTGAAACCGATTGAATCTCATTAAATGGGACAGAAATCCCATTGAAAAGTAATCGGTTTCAATGTGTTTTTTTGTCCATTTAATCGGTTTTAATGGGATTTTTTAAGCAAAGCATTCTCTATCCATCTTGTATACTAATTATACTTTTTTAACAGACCTCAGAATTTGTAAGTTTATCATGGAAATGAGACTGAACTTTCTAAGACTACTATTCCTGCAAGAAAAATAATTATATCGAGAGATATATCCAAAATATTTAACTTTTGGTCGTTTTGTAAAATCGAAAATATATACTTTGGATATATTTTTCACCTATATACATCCTATAAAATATTCGAAATGTAGAAACTTTAATCGAAAATATATTCCGTAAATTTTCGGTGTGTTGGAGGTTAAAAAATCGCGGATATTCTTTTATCTCGCCGATTTTTTAATTTCTTGTAATCGTTACTTGCTAGCTTCAGTTTTATTAATTTATTCCGGCTGCAGATATAAGGACGTTGCATCAGAAACTGCCTGATGCATTTTAAATGTTACCCGGCGACGATCGCGGGCTTTAGTTGAGGAATATAATTATAAATGTATAATACTTTTCACTTTGTTGAATAATGTAGAAGAAAATGGACAGAGATCATCGGAAAGAACGAAACCAGGAAAATTGTATGGAGAGCGACGTAGAAGCGAAGGGCGAGAAGGAATTTCAACGTTTATCACAGCATCCTGACATGGATCACATGGGTGATACTGACTACGAGGTATGCCCAATGTTAAATAGCGCGGTAAATATGTTGTTTAGGGGACCCACCTCCGATCGCCTTCTAACTAGGCGCGTTCGACGCGTTTTTGTATGCCTAACAACTTTTCCCTCTGACAAAATCGTCGCTCACTGTCCATTAAAAAGTTATTAACAAATAAAGCAGGTAAAATAATAATAAATAAAAAATAAAATAAAAAGGACCTAATTCTGCAGTTTTACCAACTTTATTTGTTAATAACTAATAAATAATAATAATAAAATTAAAAGTTATTAACAAATAAAGTTTGTAAAACTGCAGAATTAGGTCATTTAGGTTATTTAGGTTCTATTATTATTATTATTATTATTATTATTATTATTATTATTATTATTATTATTATTATTATTATTATTATTAAGTTAGTTAGTTAGTTATTAACAAATAAAGTTGGTAAAACTGTAGAATTAGAGCCTATACACCGATGACCTTCGAAATAGGCTCATTCCTTGAACCTCTAAATGTCTTGAAACAAATGATTCGTCCTTTAGTCGGCTACTGCCGCGTACAATTATATGTACGTAGCGTGTGTGATTTTTCAGTTTTTAACGGTTAATATCTTTTTCCGGCGGCAAGAGCGACGCTTTTGCCAGAGGAAAAAGTTGTTGGGCACACAAAAACGCGTCGAACGCGCCTAGTTAGAAGGCGATCGGAGGTGGGTCCCCTAAACTGCATATTTACCAATAGCGCGTTACGATATGATACAAGTTTTTTTTTGTGCATAATTTTCTTATATGATTTTTTGTCACTATTCTTTCAACAGAGAGAAACTGACAGAGAGCAGTCCAATCACGCTGAGAGTCTACACGAGGATAAAGTCGAATATAAATTGGGAAGAGATTTTCGTAATTTGAGCCATCATCCAAGCATGGTTCATTTGCACTCGGGTATCGAGCATTTGAGCAATGCCGATGTCGAGGTGAGATACAAATTTCGTGTAATGTATTATCCTTTACGAATATTTTAAGTAGTTATGGAATTTTTATTACTATGTTTCTGTTAAATGTACTACATTGTTAGACTTAATATTACTACATTATGTACCTGTCACATGATTGCTACATTTTTTTCAAGTCTTAATTTAATAATTTGTACTACTGTGTTCAAAAAGTAAGGTGAATTTTTAATTTAAACTTCCCGCGTTAACCGAATCGGACAAATGAATTTTTTTTTCAAGTTGGTAGGACTGTCAGTGACATCTGTGACAAATGACATGTCAATGTCATCATTAGTTTTTAGCTTACGCTTGGTTTTGTGAACAAAGAAAAGTGAATTTGGCGATTTTTACGATGTCGAATTTTGTTGAGCAAAGAAGTGCTATTAAATTTTGCTTGCGGAATGAAATTTCCGCCGCTGAAACGTATCGAATGTTACAAAAGGCCTTCGGTGACGAGGCTATGTCACAGAAAAATGCTTACAAGTGGTACAAAGACCTCAAAGAAGGCAGAGAACGTGTTGATGATTTGGAACGCTCTGGACGACCATCGACGTCAATTGATGAGCAACACATCAAGAAAATCAAGGAATTGGTGCTCGAAAATCGTCGATTAACAATTCGAGACCTTGCCGACATGCTTGCAATATCAATTGGATCAGTGCAAGCAATTTTGAAGGATCATTTGTGCCTCAGAAGAGTCAAATCGCGTTTGGTGCCAAAATTCGCGTTTGGTTCTTCGTGAGTTTTTCGCCAAAAACTCCACTCATGTTGCTCCACAACCACCGTATTCGCCTGATTTAGCACCGTGTGACTTCTGGCTGTTCCCAAAGCTCAAGAGACCACTCCGGGGAAATCGTTTTGAGTCGATTGAAGAGATGAAACGTGAATCGCTACGCGCATTGAAGGCTATACCTGAGGACGACTTTTTAGCATGCTTCAAAGATTGGAAAAAACGTTGGCATAAGTGTATTGCAGCTAGGGGGGATTATTTTGAGGGGGACGAAATCGATTTGGAAGAATAAATAAAAAATTTTTATTTTAAAACAAAATTCACCTTACTTTTTTAACACAGTAGTATAGATTAATCGGCAATAATGGGAACATTTAAAATTAAAAACAAACCGTGATTTCCAGTCCACCATAAAATATCTTTACCGTATCAAGACAGTACCACGTGACAGTTTGGCCTCTGGGGATAAATGGGAATAGCTGTGGCATAGAAGAGGTGTAATGTATGAGAGATATGTACTGGAATTAAATCGTGGAATGTTGTTTTTTGGTAGAAAGATAAATTCTGTTCAGTTATAAAATATGACGAGTAATGCGTGATGACCTACAGCGTTTGTTCGTATTGCAGTTTAATAATAATAATTTGAACCCAAATAACTTCGATTTTCCTCAGCTTACAAAAAGATAAGCCCACAATTATCGTCAAATATTTATTTCCAATAACTTGTTTTGTTTTTTAAAAATGCCTCACTAAGACAAATGGGACCATCGGTGATGATTGTTCTTTGATAAAAACTAAACGAAAATGTACCTCATCTATAATTTCCATGTAACACAGGGTAATTGTAAATTGGCCCATAAAAAGTTTTTAAAAGAAACAGAGTTAAAAGGTTCGGCATTGATTCGACAAGTGCATAGCGATGTAACTACCTTAATGCATGAATTACAATCGTCGACTTTTCCAATTCATAACGTGAAGTTACTTTTGTTGATTTTTAATAACCGTTTTCGTATTTGATTAAGGTAAAACTCGCCAGAGATGTACGCGGTTCGTTAGGGCTCGGACTGTCGTTGGAGCTTTGTGTCGTATGCGGGGATAGAGCAAGCGGTAGACACTACGGAGCGATAAGTTGCGAAGGTTGCAAAGGTTTCTTCAAGCGTAGCATTCGCAAACAATTGGGCTACCAATGTAGAGGGAGCAAAAGCTGCGAAGTCACCAAACACCACAGGAATCGTTGTCAATACTGCCGACTGCAGAAATGTCTCGCTATGGGAATGCGCAGCGACTGTGAGTTTTTTTATTCATCATTTGTGCCAATCGTAACGGATCCGTTAACGAGTTTTTGTGTAGCCGAAATAGAGATCGTTTCGTGGAGAGTCTGAGGGATGTAATAAACATAAGCAAGCTTGGGGTGTTGCAGCGGTGCAGCACGAGAGGAAACCGGTGCTGGGTGAGGCGGTCGGCACGAAGATTGCGAATCGCGGTAACAAAGTAAAACCGGAACCGCAGCAAGCTACGACGGAACCGATGCAAGCTCCGACGTGGGAACAACCGGAGAGTCCGAGCATCGAAGAACAAAGTAGCGACAGCGATCTCAGCGACGCTCTCACCCTCGCCCGTGATCGACTTCTCATATCTCACGCTCTCGACAGTATTGTCAAGTTGATAGGCGATGTGAGTTTAGTACTTTCATTTATTTCCTACTCCAAGAAATAAAACGTGAATTAAATTTCCGAACTTTTATAACTGTTTTTACAGTTGCCTAATCAGAGCAATATATTGTACATTTTTTTTTAATACTCCTCTCAATTTCACAATAATAGAAATATTATACGTGTCCAATTGTTTTTTCTTTCAACAGAGTGTCAACGGATCAGCGGAACCTGAAGAAGAATGGACCGGACAGTTGTTGTTCGAAAGGCACACGGCTTTCGAGTTGCGAGCTCCTAGTCCGGCCCCGGCGTATCTCTCTATACACTACATTTGCGAAAGTGCTGCGAGGTTATTATTTCTATCTGTCCATTGGGCCAGAGGAATTCCAGCGTTTCAAGCTCTACCGTAAGTATTTTTTTCTAATTTTCATAACTTCTTTTAAGTATTGTCTACAAGAGAAATTTAAAAAATGTGTTATTCAATTGCACAGATCCGACGTTCAAACGACTCTCGTGCGAAGCTCTTGGGGTCAGTTGTTTACTCTCGGTTTGGCTCAGTGCGCCTATACCTTGTCCCTGCCCAGTATTTTAACATCGATAATCAATCATTTGCAAGCCAGCATCGCACAAGAAAAAATTACTGCTACTAAAGTCAAGTCGATAACCGAACATATATGTCGACTGCAAGACTGCGTCAGCTCATTGCACAAACTGCAGGTTGATTCTATGGAGTACGCTTACCTTAAGGCTCTGACTCTCTTTAGTTCCGGTAAGAAATAACTCGAATCTAACGCCGGTAAAAAAACTCTCTTTCCTTGAAAAATGGGCATCTTTTGTTTATTCATTCCACAATGTTATTTCTGTTTATTGTTTGACGAAAGTGACAACCAGTGACAAAAACTGCATGCGCCTACATTTTATAATTCGTTTTACTATTATTATTGTTTATTTCTCGAAGAGGAAGATATGATTTCATCAACACTGTTTTTTTCTATATATTTTCATGTCAAGATATCCAAAATGGCGTGAAACGTCCAGAAAGGGGCTTAGAAAAAAACTGTCTGGACGTGTCTGTGTAACAGGCTTGCAAAATTCAAACACCCGTATGTCACGAACGGTTTTATCAATTAAATTGAAATTCGGCAGGCCAGTAGAGCAGTTATTACACTTCTCTGTTTGTTACAGTTTATGCCTTAATTGAAACATTGATTCGGATTGTATTAAATCTTTTATTTTCAAAAAGTCTGCATCGTGTAGGTGCCGCATGTTTTTAGTTATCGAGCTAAATAATTCTTTGCAAATAAAATAATGTTGAAAGACGCTCGGTATTGAATTTGAACTAAATCTATAAAGAGGTTTGGATTTTATAGGATTCATTTTTCGAGAAATTAACGTTGTCGCTCTAATTTACATCAACTTGGACCAATTGAACTCAAATTTTCAGTAGGAATTAACTAATGTTCAACGGTGCTACATATTCATTTTAGTAAAGATTGGTAAACAATTCGGATTTTACAGCAATTAAAAATTTTTAAGCATTGACTACTGTTTCCATAAGCTGTCCATAAAGCTTCTTCCAGGAGGAAGCCTAAATTAATCGACGGACTTACTCACAGAGAAAGCTGTGGGGACGATGGATCAAAATAATGAGGAAGCAACGAGTAAAATTCCACTTTGAAACTTTTCTTATTATTATTATACCGACACACACATATCCAACGAGCAAGAAAAGCTTTCTCTACGAGGAAACAACATTATGTTGAATAACAAATTAACGCAAATAGTTATAGACATTGTTGATCATCGTTATTTAACAAGGAAATCTCACTGAGTACTGGGGTAAAGGTTTCAACATTAATTTCTTTGTGATAATAGATAACGTATTGGCTGACGTGTGGCGAAAAAAGGTCGAAGTTTTGCAAGAGGCAGCGTGGAACGAACTTCAGCAACGGGTCGGATCCGAGAGGTTACCCCGGCTTCTTCTTAGACTAGCGCCTCTCCGTTCGATAAATCCCCGCGTTCTAGAGGATCTCTTCTTCGCCGGACTCATTGGCAGAGTAAGCGTTGCCAGTGTGGTGCCTTATATTCTCAGTATGCAAGACTGCAAAACGGAAACCGAGACTCAAATGGCCTGACAGCGTTTCACGTGCATGCAATACTACAGATAAAAAAAAACCAACGACGATGTTGCTGCCGCAACACTGATCTTTGCCAAGTTCAATGATTATGTATTTTCTTTTTATTTCTTTGTTTTGTGTTTTCTTATAAGCGGAACAGTGTGAATACGATACTTAAACTAGAGATAGTACAAGATTTCAAAATATTTGTACATGGACGTTTACTTAAAATCGCGTGAATTCACAATTTTTCGGTGTTATATTTTTACAGTCGAATCACCGAGGCGCGATAACGTTACTTCTTGTTCCGCGAATACGAATTTATTCGCGCGAACTTTAGCGCGAATGAAGGAAAATAATATTTTTTACGTAGTGCGTAGCTATTGAGGCAAGATCACGACGCCTCCGGGCGATAATGACAATAATGACCGACAGACTACTCGTAAGTCGTCAAATTTATGGAAAAAAAATGTTCAAGGTCGGGTATCGAGTAGGAGTTCGGTTTTAGTGCAACATATCCAGTGATGCTCGCACTCAAATGTTATCATAATTTATACATATATATATATATATATATATATATATATATATATGTATAAATTATATATATATATATATATATAATTATATATATATATATATATATATATATACTATGTAATAGTGTTTAGTGCGTACACCAAGTTTCTGTACATGATAATTTGCATCTTCCACCGATACCAAAGGGTGAATGAAGCGGGACGAGATACAGACAAATGATGCACTCTATTTTTCGATGCAATGTACGATTTAGATATTATTAAAGTTTTATCTAGCTTGTACGATATTAAGAGAGGTTTTCTGTACAGTATACTCGGCCGAGCGACACGCGCCGCTAGAAAAACGCGTCGTCCGCTCATTAATTTCGATTACCGGACATATCGACGAGAATTAATTAAAACGCGCAGCGGTTAAAAAAATGCGACAGTAAGATATACTAAATGTACAGGAGCGGGGGGGATAATGGTTATCGTAGTACGGCAGCAGAATAAAAAATGTCATTTCTCTTGCATCGACGGATCGACGAAAAGCACGTTGTAAACTGTGGGTATCGTTTTTCATAGTGTGCGTGATGAAATTGAGAGGAAGAAACGAGGGAGTCGTGTAGGCATTATATTCAAGGGTAAACTGCAATGTACATACATAAACACGAAAAGTGCCTGTTTCAAAGATAATGAAAAAAAGAACTATTTATATCTATGATAATAATTTTTGTAATTGTCGCTACGTTAGAGATGATGAAATTAATAAAGTCTAGCAGTACCGACTACGCGAATGTGATGTAATATTTATTCCAGGTCATGTACTTGATTGCGGACTTCGATGTCTGGCCTATTTATTGTATTCATTCTGTGTAGAGACGTACTAAGTTGTATATACAGCGAAATGGATGTCGAAAACATTTTTTTTCTCCGCATTCGTGAAATTACGATAAATATTGAATCCATGGAACGAAGAAGTTATTCTAATTCCAGTCTTCGTTGAGTGAACCCAGAAACTAAATTCTCGAGTGGATCTATACTTGACGACTATTAATTAAATAAATTACAAACATACATACATTAAATACATTTAATTTATTTTCAAAACGATGATTAATTGACAGTGAGTCAAATTCTGTTCAATTCCATTTGTTCGCTGAGCTCAGCTTTCTGACGCAATAGATTTTTGCTTTTTTTTCGTTAAAAGGATTTTATTTTGATTTATGGACGATCATGTTTATCGTGAATTGTTTTCAGACAATCATGTATCCTCTCGGTATAATATTAATACTGGGATTATCTTCGCAATGTGCATTTTCTGAAAGTAATGAAAATGTATGGGAATATCTCGGTCGTCGGTTGAAGAAAACGAAAGTTGAAATCGCCAAAGCGTTCATACAAATGGACACGGAGCCTGGTAAGTTATTTATATTTTTTAATTATTTTTTTTCATCTCATCGTTATCTAGCCACTTGATATATCCACGAAATCTATTACGTCTTGATTAATTTGCGAATGATCATTAATGATATAGCAATTAGGATGGTAAAAAAAATGAAATTCTTGTAGCTTCTTAGACGAAAATATCACAGCTGAAATGCTTGGAGGCTTAAAGAATTTTTTGATATTTACAAAAAAATGTAGATGTGAAATTCCTCAGTCGTGAAACAGTTTTTTTACGACTGATTTATCATCCACATATTGCAAAATTCACGTTAAATATCTTTTAATATTCAAATACAATTTTGTTTATGTTAACTTTATGTGAACCCTAAAGTATTTCAGCGTTATGATAGTTATTTGATCCCAACGTACTTTAGGACCCGCGTGAAGTTATAATTAATAAGTTTAATAATAAATTCACATCGTAATTAGGTATTGTAAAAAAAAACGTTATTTTTGTCCTGAACAGCATATATACCGTTTACGCGATATAGACATTTTTTATCTCCAAGCCAGGCTTTTGCGTGAACTCTGCTCTTTTGCAACAAGATACCAGAATCTTGATAAGCAACGAAATCTAAAGATTAATCTTCTCACCTCTAATCTTAAACACATCTAATGTTAATCCAGTATCCTTAAAAGTTTTCCTATTAGAGCATTTATAGATGAACCTTATTGGGGGCGCTAAAATACAATTGAATTTTATAACAATGTAATTTACACCTCCAATACGATTTTAGTGTTTCAAGTTTTTTTTTCCGCAAGACCGTTATTGATAAGTTTTAATCATTCAGTTATGTCAATACCGTACGACGTCAAATGGGTAAATCTATGGAGTCAAAAATTGCACTCGGAACGTACGTTAATGATCAATATGTTTAACAAAATGTGCATTCTCGAGGGAAATCGTGTAATATCGGTAGCCGTTCAGCCTGCCACAAATGAAACGAGTTCTGCGTTGCGACAAGTCGCCATGATACGACAGGAGCGATCGGTGAAATTCGCCAAGGTGCCGAAATCACGATAATTAAAAAAATATTAGTTATAAAATGATCGATATTTCACTCAACGCATGGATGTCCCACTTTAGAGTATTCTCTGGAATTCTAAATTGTTTCTTCTCGTCTGCCACGAAGATGACAATGCCTGTGGACTCTATACTGGAGAAAATGATTTTCACCTCAGACACAAACAAATAATCAAAGGCAAGGGATGGCCTATGGATGCGACTTTTTTTACCCGAGGCAATCGGCTGTATCTTGTTGTCGCGCACAATACCGACCAATTTCCAGTATCCTCAGTGTAAGGAATTGATTAATGAAAATGAATAATTACAATTAATATTGAGAAATGAGACAAAACTAAGGGTGATGAAAACTGATAAAATAATTTAGAATTTATCATTGGACTGGCACATACATGGACGTAATTTACCCGATTATGACAGTGGGTGCGATCGCGGTAACAGCATTTAACTACAAGCACTCGACCATAATAATTTTCGGCCAAAACGTGCAACGGCAACCAGATATAGGTTCGGTAATTTATGAGTTCCATGAGAATGGCATCAAAAGGATTCAGTACTTGTCTACAAATGGCCCAATGTTCTTTCATTATTATACTCATAACAAAGAATTCTTTCTGGTTGTCATAAATGAGTTCGATGCGAGCGATGTTTATTGGTGGGATGGTACGTACAACTGTTATGAATTAATACATTTTTAATCGTGAAGCATAATTATTAATTATTGTACAACTATATAAACAGTTGTAGATACAGAAATCATACACGAGAAAAAGTTTATTTTAATCGAAGAAATTTTATTTAAATATTGGCCTAATAGAATTTTATTTGTTACCGATTAATCAATATTATCTTTCATTTAATTCAGTTTGACTCTAATAATATTTTATATAAGATAAAGAAGTTTTTTTTAAAGTAAATATAATTTCTTCGTAGAAAATAAGATTCAATTTGTTGAACATTATTTGAATTTATTAAACGTATTTAGTTGATTAAAAAAACTATTTATTGAATTTAAATAAGTATTTTTCTCTGTGTTAAAGTGGCTCAGTTGAAGTGTATGCTCCATGTTAATTAAAATAATTCTTAAACGTAGGTAATGCATTCTTGCACTGGATCGATCTTCCGACCATCGTAGCACCGAGAATAGTTAACGTTGCTCATTTCAACGGTAACACCTTATTCTTCGTATCTTATGAGGTATTCCGACTCATTGTCAGAGCAAGCAGTTAAATAGCTCAGTAAACTCTCTATCACAATAGTAACATGCAAAAACCTTGGTACTACTCCAGTTACGTAACACAATATGCCAATGAATATCATGTTAATATTTTAGAGTCACGTTATTCTGTACAAAGTTTCAAGCTCCGAATACTTGCGTTTGAATCTCCTCGAATTAAAAGACGGCGAGAGGGTGGTTGATATGGCAGTGTGGATCGATGAGAAGGCGACCCTAACTCTGCTCTTGGTCACTGTCGATCCATCCAATCTATATCGGATCGAACCTTGGGAGCTGCGCATGAAAAAAATTCCTAAACAAGGTCTCTACTATTCCCACATTTCATATCGTACACTATCTCATCGTATATAGCTTCTAGAGATTTTTTTGAGTCCCCGATGAACAAGGGAATCAATAATTGACTCCTTTATTTAAGAAATATGTTTTTCCTGAATCCTTTCAGCGAGTGTCAAGGAGGCAGAAGGAACAATCGAACAATGCTTGTTAGAATTAGAAGCCCGTCTGAATGAACGAATGGTACCAATTGAAATCGTAGCTCGTTATACCTGGCCCCTGCTGTTTCCATCTGCAAAAAACATAAATATCAGTGCACTCAACGGCAGCCACAGAATTGAAAGGCTCATCTTGCACTCCGGCAGTATAGCAAAACTCGATGTTTTTTCGAGCGAACGAGTATTATTAACCAGCGAATTAGAGACCCTTGTAGAGTCTTCAGACGCTCGCGGCAGTCGAACGCTTATAAATTCGATTCTTGAGAAGTCCCGAAAGACGATGAAAATACATGGATACAATCGTCTCGTAGGAGACGTCACAATACAGGGCAATGCGGAGTTCCAAGGTCTCCGCACTAACAACATTCGCACAAAGTACTTGAACGGGCAATTGATGAATCTCACAAATTCTGTAATATCAGCAACAAGAAATCAAACATTTTCAAACACACATCTTCTAGGAAAAAATATAACTGTTAGACAGTTACAAATCGAACAACTCTGCGGAATACCTTATGACTGTGCGTATCACCTTTAATCTTCATAAGACAATGTGAAAGTCTACTTACTATTCATTACACTTTCTTTTAGGAGTAAAATATAATTTTTTTTCTTTTCTTTATTATAATGAGCCAATTTATTATTAAAATCACTACTTGAGCTTTACAGTCGAGTCGCGTCAGAGCTAACACATCCTCTTAAAGGGAGACATACGTATAAGACTCCCCGTTTTATCAACCCCTTGAGTGTCGATTGTGTGACACTCGTGGGGTCAACGAGTATGTTTAAAGTGCTACAACTTACTTAAAGGTCATTTTATGATAAAGATTAGATCGATTTATATAATCGTTGCCGAATTTGAACAAATATATATAATCCTTGCTGTCGTCAACTTTGGCAGAGTTTCCTATTAAATCGTGCGAGATATTTCTCGAAATTTATAAAGCATCTTTACAAAAGCATCTTCCTTTTGTCAGGTGCCTCGAAGATGATTATAAACCCACGGTTATCTATAAATAAATTTTATATTTTGGTTATATATCCATAAGCTTTCAATATCACAAAAAAATATATATAAAAAATCAAAAGACTCACAGAACCATGTCGAAGTGAACAAAAGCGAAACGCGTAAAACATAAAAATAGATCTAACTTAATTCGGCAGCGTAAATAGAATGCATACGTTAACGCTTTCTCATTATTATCATAAAATGACAATCAAAAATCAGTGTAAGATAATATTAAGTTTCCTTCAGTAATATCAAAGCGATAGCTCTACAAAAAAAACACGTAGATATCTGCCCTCATCAAGCACATGAAAATGTTGCTAAAAAAAATGGCAACCATATTAGTTATCGTTGATTTGAAACTGCAGTTTGGCTACGAGACACGAATGAAAAGCCGAACAATATTTTTCTCAAGAACAATACGCTTGAAATTACCAACGACACTATTCTCATACGAACCGATCTGCTTTCTCTTAATCGCCTCAACTTGCAAACTATCGACAGCGTTGAGCTAGATAGCTTTTTTAGCGAACTCTTCATCCTAGGTGAAAGACAATACATAAAAGGTAACATATTGCATGCAGCCATTTGACATCCATTACGTAAATAATTTTTTTTTTTTACTGAACGAAAAAAAATCTGGGTTTACGTATGTGCAGGCAACATTATTCAACATCGGTGTGAGTCGTTCATTGTCGGTGATTTGGTAATTCGAGAATTGAACGGAGTTGCCCAATCAGACCTCATGACTATTCACACGAATCAGAGTCTGGAAAAAAATGTTTTTGCGACGACAATGTTGATACAAAATCTCGTGGCTACAAAAATAAATGGAATTGTGATTTCCGAAAGTGCTATGGTATCCAAGAAAAATCATATTAAAGGTAAGTGTTGTCACACATTGGGAAATAATTATTGAATGATGCAAAAATTTATTTGTTTTTGTTAAATTAACGAAAATATTTCGCGTATTTTTTTTATCACTCGAATACAAAAAATGTACCTATTATTTCCAGGTGTGTAATATTACTACATTCGTTATTACACATAATTTATTGTACTCTAATTCAAATAACGTTTACAATAGGGCAAGTTAGCATAGCAAGTATGCGAATATTGGATGAACTAGCCATTGAAAACCCATCGAAATTTCCCAATGTTCGTCCTGTTCAAGTGTACGACGAAGTCATGATTGCCGGTAACACGAAGGTAGAAGATATCACATTGGAGCCGTATACAAATTTGGTTATTTCGCTGAGAAATGGTTCAGTAAGCAAGCAAAGCAACATTGATTCTATCTTAGATTCTTACTGGACAAAGTCGACCAGTCAAACGATAAACAGCCAAATTTCCTTGAACGCTGGCCTTACTGTTGACAAATTGAGGCTTGAGTACTTGAACAATCTCGATATAAACAATGATATTATGTTCACTGCCGTACGAGAAATTAATAGAGAGTCCGGTTCAATGGAATTTGCGAAATTCACTGCGAGTGGTTCGATAGTCAAAGAAACTGATGATCCTAATGTCGTGACCCCTCTCTGGTCCAGCACAGACAAATCTCTCTTTGTCAACGAACAGCTTAGAATAGAATTTTTGGGAGCACAGCATTTGGAGATTGAGTCATTCAATGGCATACCCGTCATCGAAATTATGAATCGGAATTCCATGGTCTCCGGGCTGTATGAATATCCTGTAAATTCGGTTCAGAGATTCGACACAATCACTGTGAACGAACACCTGGAAACGAAAGATCTGGATTTGAGATTTCTCAATGACCAAAAGTTGCGACCGCTCCAAGATATCTTGCAATTCAACGCTAATTACAAGGTGCAATATCTCAAGACCGATACGTTGAACCTCAGAAATATCGCTTTTATTCCTGATACAGGAAATGGTTCTGAATTACATAAATTTGCTAATTATCTTCAAGAATTTACCAACTCGAAGGAACAAGTGTCAAGCAAACAGATTTCAGTGCTGACTGTTGACGGTGAATTGGTGGTGGAAAGAGATTTGAGAGTCATTATTATAAATCACAAAGGCACTAAAACTTATCTCGACGATTTGGTCTCTCAGGATTTTGCAGTGTCGTCGGATGATCATCTAATAATCGACAATCTCGTTGTACACCACAATTTAACGGTCAATTACTTACAAGACTCGCGAATCGAGTCACTGCTCCAGAGTACCTTATCGAAATCTCGAGTGCAGAATTGGAATGATTCGCGACTTACCTTCTTCAAAATTTTGGTTGATGATCTGAGAACTGAGCGGATCAACAAACGCTATAGCAGTAACCTCGTATATACTGATTCTGATATTCATTTTGGCAGTGATGTGACCTTTACGAACTTGAAATTGTCGTCCGATGAAGATACCCAGACGAAAAGCGTCAACGGTTATCCATTTGATACGGTAAGTAATCTTTTACTGGTTTTAAGGAGGATGGTTACTGTCATTTTGGCGAAAAAGTGCGTGTTTCCGTGAAATGATCAGGAGCCGTGATGGTTACTGGGCGGCAGAATGCGAAAAGGAGAGTTCCGTGTCGCGAGGTCACGAATGTACATTGCTGTATACAATTAGAACAGCTTCATTTTTAGTTTTTTCATAATGATATAGAAATTTCGATTTTTGTACAAATACTTCTCAAAGATGTTAGGAATTACTTGGATTTTCATTAAAGTCTTAATATTTTGCCCCATTTTTAAAAATGGGACCATCATATTTTTTCTTCAGAATTTCATTGAAGAACCCGAGGGAAGTTCACACACCAATTTTCAGAAAAATACATCAATATTTAGCATGAAAAAACGAAGAAAAAGAAGCTTATAAACTCTGATTTGCGAACCGATGTAAAAATCGTTCGATGTTTTGTAAACAAAAGTGTACGAATATTCTTCTGGCTTACTTAGTATGAAACGTTACAAAATCACATTACGAGCCTAAGAACACTGAAATTTCAATTTTATCGTTTTTTCATGCTAAATAAATGGATTGATGGATTTGTCTGAAAATTGGTGTATGAAGTTTTCTCCGGTTCTTCAATGAAATTCTGAAGAAAAAACATGATACTCCCATTTAAAAAAATGAAGGTGACCTTGAAATCTTCAAAGCGTCTCCACACGGATAAAGCTCGTAGCCACCATTCGATGACCCCCTGCGAACTATGCAACTTTTGTTTTAAAAGTTTTTTTCTAAGTCCGATATCTGAGGAAATATTTCTACTGATGAAAGTTGTTGCCTCACCCGGTATATTCAATTGGTGAGACCGGTATTAGAGAGTTCAGACTTTGTAGCAATTAAAATTTGTCATCTTATGACGGCTTCTACTTAGTTCCGAAACATCTGACGAACCGAGCTATTATTGTAATTTATTATTTTATTATTGTCCACTTTTGACAAAGCTTCATGAGGAAGCCAAAATCAATGAATATATACTTTCCTCATAATGGTGAATTTGTGAAAGGTGGAAAATAATGAGAAATTAACTCCTTGAATGTCGATATATCGATATTGATGCATATATTTGTCAATATGACACTCAACGGGTTACAATGTGCGTGAATCTGCGCTTATGAATCATCGGACAGCGATAACAATCAAAGCATAACTCTGAGACAAATATACCTAAGTACTAAGAAAAAAGTTTCAATTCAATTTGAAATGCTTTTTTACTAAATTAATAATCTGGCTTGACGCAGTTCTTAAACTATCGCTCAGAGAGAAATGTTCGAATGAGCATTTTCCCCCCTTTTTCGATTTACTAAATACCGATTTAAAAAATTGAATGTATACCTGTTTTTTTTTCTCGAAAAAGTACATTTCAAGTGAATCGAAAGTTTTTATTGAAATTGACCGTTTATACGCGAAGATGTAGAAAACTCAAGCCTCGTGTATAACTCCAATAACTAATGGTTGTCGAGTACCATGTAGACAATTGACTTGAAACTTTGCACAGAAATTTGATTCCCATAGACGCATATCCTCGTAAATTTGAACTAATGTTTAACATCTTGAGTTTAGTAGCCACTCTCCTTAATAAAGACTAATCAATTAACCCTTTGAATTTGATAATGTCTGCCCCTAATCTGTCTCAGCTCCGTGGACATTTTTTATTTCCACGTCAACGTTCAAAAATAATTTATTGAGGAGGTTCTAGTACATATACACATTATTGAAATCAGTGACATTTAAAACATAGTTTTTTGGAACTTACATCACCCGTCATTATCGCTTTGATAACGACAGATTTGCAAAATAGATCAGTTGATATATCTCATCCGAGAAGACGTTATTTTTGTCAGTTTAAAAAAATAATAGTTCACCATATTCGGCCGATTTGAATGCAGTGTGGCTCATTTTTGTTATTGGAATATTCTATTCTCTCATCTAGTGACGCCCAGTGCCGAGACAGACGAATTTTCACAGCGCGAGTCAATTGTCAAAGTCAAAGATACGTGGTCATCCTCGGTTTTGACAGACTCTACCAAATAGGTACCAGTTTACTGTAGTATTCAACGCTTAATATTAAAATTTTTCATTTACGACAGCATTTTCTTCACTGATTAAATAAATAGCTATGACTTTTTAAAGGATAATTGTTACCAAAAATCTCGCTGCTTAAAAATTCTATTAATTTGTATAGCTTATGCTATTGAGTCTATAAATCTCCGATTCATGTGGTTCAATATAATTACGAATCAATCGGTTTTAATTGGTTTTGATAGAAAGGAGTCGGATTTTCGAAGCAGGACTACTGAGTATATTGATAGACGAAAATCGGGGAAAAATGGAATATTGTATGAAAAAATGAAAGTCTTATGAGTTAAAATTTGGTGAACACTGGAGCAATTAGTATCTTTTAATGAAATTAAAATTGATGAAATTACTGATACAATGAGAAAATTATAATTCATTTAAAAAATACAAAGTGACGTAATACAATGATTGGTGCACATTTAAAGCTATAGAACTGAAACACAAGTAGGAAATATCGTTACGACAAAGGTTGGTTAGTATTCAGTTTTATCTAGAACAGTGAGTAACGAAAGTATTTTTAATTACATTTTAAAAAAATTATTGTTCAACTAACTTTGACGGATTCTGTTGCAGATAGGAGCTAGTGTATACAGTATTCTTAAAAACCTGCAAAGTAGAACCTTACATATTGCTTCCTCATTATTGTCCATCTTTCACAAAGGTTCGGCTACGAGGAAGTGAAAATCGATCATCATACTTCCCTTCATAGAGGTGAAACTGTGAAAGATGGACGATAATGAGGAACAATATGCTCCTTAGCTTTTTATTTTGGAATGTTCTTTAAATAAAAAAACGTCGTTATTCTGTTATCGGGAGCGGTAATATATCAAAGTAGCTATTACTTGATTACAAAAAAAATGTAAATATTGATCTACGACGTTTGGGAAAACGATTTTAAACAAGCCCGCAAAATAGCACATTGTTTCCCCATTATTTTCTCCCTTTCACAAAGCTCCGCTCTGAGGAATTATATAGATTGATTTTGACTTCCACATACCGGCAGCTTTGTGAAAGATATAAAATAATGAGGAAGTCATTTGCAAGATTGTACATTGCCGGATTGTTTCAATACTGTATATACCAGCTGATCTCCTCGAAATTTGCAAAAGTTATCGAATCAATCATTCTTAGAAATAACACGCGAGCGGCACATTTTGTCTACACCACTGTTTTGGACGTTTCAGACAATTAAAAAAAATGTTTTTTCGGGATCAAGGCTTCCTTTATGATCAAACAACACAAAATACTAATTCGATTAGTGCATATCGCTCCAGCTGTCACCAAAACCACGAATTTTGAGAGTTAATAAATTAATTGATTCGTTAATACATAATAATTTATTGCAGCTGTACGAGAGGCTTGGCGGAATTCCCCTGAGATTAATCAATGATATTATCGTAAAAGGTAACGTCTCGTGGGAATCACGTAAATATTCATTAACAGGAAGCGAGGTTCAACTACGACCACTCGACATGATAATTAGTAATGCTCTCGTTAAGAGCTCGGAAAAAACTATGCAGGTGAATACACCGCAGGTGATTAACGGTCATACCAGAATCAATACCCCAAGAGAAACGAGCCCGGGTGTGTTCGTTCGATGGATGAAATATAAACAGGATTACTCTAAGCTGAGTAATACTTATTTGGAAGTCGCTGAACGATTACAGGGTATAGATATAAGACAAATCATGTACGATGCCGTTCTCGACGATCTATCAAACAATGACGAAATACAAATCACTAGCAAGAAAAGCTTTGCCGAAGATTTAACGGCATCCCGATTAAATGTCGACGGTGAGATCGGCATTGAATCTCTCAACATATGGAACGTTCAGGATTTGAAATCGTCGGTAGTTCGAAAGGAATCGTTAAGTTCATTTGTCAGCGAAGAAACGTCCTCGCATTTGTTTAACGGACCCGTCTTTCGTCAAGACAATCAACAGGGTAATGCGATGATATTTCGCGAGGACGTAATTATCAGAAAACTTGTGATACAGAAGGATAACGCTGGAATTCCGAGTATTCCATTGATTCATGGGATACCAGTATCGGCAATTGTCCTCAGCACGACAACTGCTCCTGACAAATATCTTCCTAATAACATGTACTTTAAGCATCTCGAAGTGGAAGGCAATGCTTTTATTACATCTCTAGACAATGTGAACTTGGATGAGTTTGCCAGAGATCGAGTAACGATCCACTCAAATCACGAAGTTCATATTAATTTGCAGGTCAATGGTCGTGTCCAAGTATCGCGTAAGCAATCGTTTTAATTTAACAATGATTTCAGCCATATAATGTAGAGTAGTTAGTAACCAAAGTAAAAGAACGAGCTTTGCACAAGATTCTTTGATCTTAAGAAATTAAATAATCATTATGTATATGGAAATTATTGATGAAGAGAGATTTATCATAATAATTTGTTGACTTTTGATACGTACGAACCCTGTTTTTTTACATATATTGGTATAGTCCTTTGAAGTTACGACAAATGCTAGGAAAAATTAAGTTTCTAACTGAGATAATTATCAAGATTGTCTGTATTTCAGAGGATGCAATAATTCGCACAATCAACGGTATTAGTCCATCCGACTTCGTTGTCAAGAACTTAGCCGAAGATCAAATAATTGTCGGTGAGAAGACTTTTTATGGAAATATAGAAATTAACGGGAATATGTATGCACCCTGGATAGCTGGAATTAATTTCAAAGAGGAATACGACAATGGTGTTTGTAACTATCAAGATACCGATATTTTTGGCGATATTGTGAGCATTATTTTATCAGATTTTTCACTGTGGAGCAGGAACGAGCACGCCTCGAATAAAAGAACATTCAAAGCAATAATGTAACGAAATGACAGAGAATAATTTTTCGTGAAAGTCAATTATTGTATAAAGTTGATCTTTATTAAAAGTTAATTTTTCCGCAAATTTTATTTTCCGAACAAATATTAATTATCCAAAATTAAATGAATTTTCATACGAGTGGTGCCCATCCTTGTTGTAAAATTGATCGATAATTAATGGTTTTCTTTCTATTGTAAATGTATACAATAATTTGCCATAAGAATTTTTCTCAATTTACATATAAAGCGGATGGCTAATTAATGCATGCTCGTGTTTTCAGGTTTTCAAAGCCGACGTCGAAAGCATATACTCAACAACGGGCTGGCAATTAAACCCCGCAGGCGGTGGTTTTGTAAACGCAATAAAATTGAGAAGTTTCTTGAACGAACGCGATACCGAAGACCGAAGTATTTTACGAGGTCTCAAGAGAAACGAAAGTCGTTTGGAACTTTCGATGGCCCGAGCTTCAAACGCATCCAGCCATTTGTCCGAGATATTTTATTATTTCGAAACAGAGGACGATTTAACGATGAGCGTGGCCAAGGTTGATCGCGTCGAGGTCATAAAAATAGAGGAACTGACAATTCTCAACATGTATGCCAATGAATTGGGAAGTTACTGCGGTTTGATGGACGAGTGCCCCTGTCGCAGGCAGTACGTTGCCGAAATCAGGTCGCTCGATTGTTATAGTCGCGAAATCGAAGGACCACGAATCGTTTATAATTTTCATGAACCGCACGGAGTCTTTGGCATAATCGTCACAACGACAAGTGTTTCTAGCAGTAAGAGATGCACCACTGCTGGCGACACATTTTCCTTAGAATTTACTACAATTTCGTGGATGAAACAAAGCCCTGGCAATAATCTAGGAGCAAACGTTACCGAAAATGCTCTCAAGATTTATGGATACTTGAGCGATGTCGAGGTCTTCACTCAAGATGGTATTTCAAACCGTTTTTTCTCCTCCGGGAAAGTAGAAGCTTGTACATTGCTTCCTCATTATTTTTCTTTTTTTTTTTACAAAGCCAGCTCCATGATAAAGCATGCTGTTAAATTTTGGCTTCCTCATAGAGGAAGCTCTGTGATAAATGAAAATAACGAGGATGTGCCATAAGCAAGGTTCTACTTTGAATCCTTGTTTTAAAAAAGTTCCATATTTTATTAAATCCGAACGCGCCTATAAAATTTTACTAAATTTGGCACAAAATATCCTTCAACGTTAGTACGTGCATCTCCGAAGTTTTAGCTCTGTTTGTTAAATGTTTCGGAAGTAGATGAGATTGAAACTTAAAAAATTTTAATTGCTATAAAATCTTCATTCCTCTACTGATTTTCACCAAATTGAATATGTAACACCGCTGAATATTAGTTCGTTCCCGTAGAAAACTTGAGACCACCTGCTCAAATTCGAAGTGAGCTAAAGTGACAACGTCAATTTTTCGAAAAATTAAATGCTCTATCAAATCCTTTAAAAAACTTTAGGTCAATAGCTAAAAATTTGCGGCATGAAAAATTGAAAATTTTATAGAATCCGAATAGGTGTTTCAATTATTGCGTAAATTATTATAAACAAAGGAGCGTAACTGCACTTCCTGAATACTAAATTTACCCCACCCCGTTCGCCCACATTTTTCTAAACAACTTTACCGGACGTTTCAGACAACTCTGAGTATCCTGAAATGAAAGATTGTTTTTGACAAACACAAAACTTTCATGATAAAGAAAAAAAGAACATTGCACATTGTAATATCGTCTCAATTTCCTAATTTTATTTTTATTTGTCCGTTAGCTTGGGTATGTATCGTTTTGGCGATTTACTACGACCCAATTGAACAGAGCCACGAAACAAATTCACTGATATATGTGCTGGACCTCGAAACGAACAAAATCAGCCTGATCCAGGGTATACCCACGAGTCACGCGACTGGCGTACAAGTCTTCAAAATTCTCAACAAAGGAGCGTACATTTTGTTCACGAGTTCTGGATACAGTGAATTTGGAGAGTCGTCGTTGCTTTATAGATTCGAACCTTCTACGGCCAACGTATGTACAGCCACAGAAATCGGTTTCTCTGAAAAAGAGACATTGCATGAGAATATAGTACGATAAGTTCATGTTTACCAAGTAGTGAGCTGCATGTGCGATACAAATACCGTCGGAGAGGGAAAAAACTTTAACATTTTTTTTCAAGCGTGAGTGAAATTTTTTCGGAGAAAAACAAATTTATAACCGATTTGGTATCAATATTCCAAAGAATTTCTCAGGTTGAGAAGGGTTCAATACACTTGAAAGCCAAGTTCGCTAAGTAGAATCTTGCACATATAGCTTCCTCATTATTTTCCACCTTTCACAAAGCCATCTCTTTGCGCAAGCAAATGATTATAGTATTTGAGTTTCTCATAAAGGAAGTTTTGCAAAAGGTGGAATATAATGTTTATAGTAATTTTTCGTAAAAGTCGAAAAATTCAACATCTCATCAAATCTAAACAGTTAGATCGATTCATATCAAATTCAATACCTTATCGTCTGTTCATACTAGTTTATGAACAACTATTCAGCCTAACAACTTAAAAATTGTAAGAGCTAGAGAGCGAACAGACATTTTTGAGAATGTGTAAAATCGTACCAACTGCCACGCTGAAAATCGGCACAAGCAACGAGGATTGAGCCCTTTGTTTGCGTGATATATTTCCTACTTGAGAACTGCATTCTTAAGCTACATTTTTCGGGTCTGAGATACACACACGCGGCGCGCTATGCGCTCTCTCTCTCTCTCTCTCTCTCTCTCTCTCTCTCTCTCTCTCTCTCTCTCTCACTCACTGTCTAGATATGATTTTTTGTTTTTTAGAAATTAGCAAATAATTGCTCTTTCACGCTCACGGCACCTAAGATATGTCACTTCATATTACAGTTATTAAATAAGGGCAAAAGTATTGTTACTCTTTCGATGTTTTCTATCGTCATGAAGTATTTCTCACCTATTTAGTCCTTCTGTGTTAAAAAAAAAACAGTTTGAATTATTGAGGACGTTTACGACCGGTGGCAATCGCTACGCCAAAAGTGTCTCTTTACCGACAGATGAATTCCTCTTTCTCGACGATGTAATCACCAATGCAATTAACGTTTACGTTTATGACGCAAATTGGGACAATTTCTACTTTTATCAGAGTCTTTATCACAATTCGATGGCTCCGATCACTGCTATTGAGACTCTTTATACTGGAGGTGAGCTAAATAGCATTCAAATTAATGCAGCATCCCTCGGATGTGTGTTAATTTTATGTCATCTTCCAGAATTTCAACACAGCCAAGTATATGTAATCGTCACTACTAAACACGATCAAGTCTTCGTCTACGAGTACATGTATTTAGGGGTAAGAATCATAACTGATAACTCTTAATTTAATACCCAAGATGAGCACCACTGGTATAAGCATTTCAAATAATTGTCTGAAAAAATAAGTGCCCAGCTTTCAATGTGCCAACACTGTGCCTCAGCAGCGCTGTGCCGGCATCGTGTGGTCATTCTCTAATTCCACGACATACTTTTCGATCCGGGTATTGTAGATTATAGAAGATGCATAATGAAAGTTACAAGAAAAAAGTATTATATATATTAAACTATATTAAACTATTTTTAATTATTAGAGAAAACGATACATTTATAACGAATTTTTCATTAAATGGTATACGTACCTAGCTGTGCTTTTTTCTCCTTACCACAAATTATGCTGTATTAATATTTTTTTAATTGACCTAGATTTTTTGTAAGAATGTATGTTCATATTTTATTCAATAATTTAAAAAAAAATCTCTTTTTCTGTACTTCTTTTTTGTCTTAAAAAAGAAACGTATCGAAAAAGGAAGAAATTCAGAATCATAAATTTCGTTTGTCACATTTATTCGTTATTAATGGGTACATGAAGTATGTATAACAAATAAACAAACAAAAAAACTTACTTTTCAACAAAAACTTAAGATATGTAATAATAGATAACGTAATACAATTTAATAAAATTATTGACATGAAATAAATTGCGGGATAAAGAAGGTTTATTATAAACTTACGAGAGCTGTCTATCTCCAGTCAATACAAGCAATAAATACATTTTTATGAAGGCCAAACTACGACTATTGAATAATTAAAACTTCAATGAAGGTATAATTTTCAGAAATTTCAAATAATCGCACAGAAAAAAGTAAAGGGCATTCTCACGATGGTTCCATTCGATATATCGAACCGTCGATACATGTTCGTGGGAACTGAAACGAACAGTTCAGTCTTGAGAATAATTGAACAAGGGCGACATTGATTGAGCTCATTTATTCGCAAAAGTAAGGATAACATTATATATTATATGTATAGACTATATTTTTAATGTTAATTGTTATTTAAACACAAAATATTACATTTTGTGAATTCAAATTTGCTTAATTATTATTTGTATGCTATATATCAATAAAAAGTTTAGAACAACGTTGAACCACAGTTTTTCGTCTCTTTTTTATTCGGACCTTACGTAATCTCGATCGAATGTTCTGGAGACAAGGAGAAGATGAAGACGATGAAGAAGCTATAGGAGACGTACCGTACCAAAGCTATAATTAATCTTACGCTTGTAAATGTAAGGGCGAGAGTAGGTTGCTATGATTGGTAGAGAGGGAAATGGTGTATAAGCACGCAGGCATTTTCGACTCCAGGACAGAAATAGAATATAGTAGGTACACACATGCATGCTACGATATACCCCCCAGCACCCCTGCAATCTCGGTACGGGCTCGTTCATGCGTACTTTTATACTTCAACCCGTGCATATTATTCTGTGATTTCGACCGCCTCATGTGCCAAAGTCGAACTATATAAAATGTTGCATACAACGCATGGTAACGATGCTTCAGTTGCAGCCGCAAATAATCGCTAAAAGTGTAATAAAAAAAAGAAAAATTGAAACGAAATATGCTTGGGTGGTAGAGTAGAACAGAGATAGTGTGTGTGCAGTCATAAGTGGAAGAGCCTGGCAGTCTGTATCGCGACGTCAGTAGTAGCAACCAAGCTCGCGTCGGACCTGTGGATAGCCACTGTCGCTATCCCTCACACTCACTTCACGGGGGTGTGGAATAGCGCATGCGTTTTACCTTGGTTCGCAATATTCGACGATTTTTTTTCAGTCGCCGGTGAAAGCTCTAGGTGCATCGACGTTCTCCCGAGGCTTGGTGCTGTACGTGTGAAAGTTCATACATGCCGTATTAAGACAACCAGTGGCGTTCGCTTTCGCGGCCTCAAGGTTTCCTTGATCAACGATGGACGCATCGTCGATCGAGCCACGAAAAAGCTACCTGGTGGCTCTGCCGCGGCGATCGGTGCAGTTGGCTGTGTCCTGCTTTTTCGGCTGGTGCTGGAGTTCCAGCAGTACCTAAACCTTCGAAGGCGCATATGTCTGCCAATCCCGTCGTAATTTACGGAATATTATTCGTGTGATGCACGTCTGTCTCACCTGCTCGCTCGTCTGTCGCCCGTTATGTTCGATCGCTCCACGACGAACGTCGTGTTACGCGGTGATAATCGACGCACTCACGAGTTGTAGTCCAAGCTGTCGTATTTCCGATATCTTCGAGATCAGCTGCAACAGCGGTCGAATCGCCGAGTGGCCTCGTTCACTGCTCATGCATGCGTTCTAAATAACTCAACTAGGAATCGACATTGTCCTCTTTTCCTTCCCCTCGCGTCGTGATATCCTTAGTCAAGACGAGGTGCCCCTCTCTAATCCCCGCGCGTAATACGTTCGTTCGCGCAAAAAAACGTGCGTGTAAGTGATCGTCAGACGAGCG